>JBBPTU010000001.1:0-183365 GCA_038094295.1 Tylopilus aff. beelii
CAGGCATTGAAGAAGAACCGAGGAATTCGAAATCGCGCCGTAGATCAGAGTACGTGAGAACCCGCTCCTCGTCCGAGTCCGTGCGGGAAGGAGAATGTAACTGAACCTTCCAAATCTCTGAAGGACCGATGTTAGTTAACACAAGGACATCGTTTACAGGTGGCGAAACATACTAGACATAGCGAAAATTAAAGGGGGAGCACTTTGTAAAGACCAACGACCGTCGTAAATTCGAAGGAACCAAGGGTCCGTACATACCCCTAAAGTCCTACGCACGTGATGTGAATTTCACTTCCGACAACAGAATGGAGCTTTCCGATCCATCATCAAACAACCTGTCCCTACGGTCCAGGAATTCATGGGATGATTTTGTCAGCCTGAGTGGCGCAGCGTCGCCTTCTTATTCCGAAAGAGTATTGTATTTCGTAATCGACACTATGGACAGTCTTCTGATCGGCGAGGACGTTCGCATGATAATTCGCGTTCCTACAATTATCAAGCTGACTCGGAAAGCCAAAAGAGGTAAGCTACATAGGACGCGCTCCCAAGGAGCCCTGCAGAACAATGTTCATGGTGGAACTGCATATCATGAGTCACGAAACTCACCTAATGTCGACATATTAGCGATGAAACCGCCAGGTATCCGCTACGATTTCAGCAGTCAGTTATGTCAATCGAGAAAGATCGAATCGCGCACGTTGATTGGTTTTCCAGTTTTGTAGCCGATTGTATAGATGATGCGTCCAACGACGAACGAGCCGCACATCATGGCAGCAGCATGAGGACACTTCAAGCCGAAAACTAGGGTGCTGTGTGGACATTACATAGATGGAAGTGAAACTGACTATTGAGCTCACGAAATGGTGATGATGGGTGCGATCTCAAGCGTATTTTGGTGCGCTCCTTGAGGAAAGAGATCAATCAGCACTTCGGAATGATCGAAGAACGCGAGACGGCGAACGCTGGGTGCAGTTGAATTTCAGGGCTGTTGGACTTTCCTTGACTTGTTCTTGCTCGGCATACACTGCAGAGCTTCAAGTCAGTGAATAATTAGGCCAAAGGGATTACACGCACGCTGTGGGTATGAGATACCAGCGCGGATACGAGCCCTAGTTACAAGCACGGCCTGCCAGACAAGGAGCCAACCGAGGGAAACAAGAGATGCGGGAACATAGCCAAAGCTAGGACAGGGAAGTGCGCCTTTAGGATCAGAAATAAAATTTTGAGAGGGAGTACGTACCCGTTTGGAAGGACGATTTGCGCGGCCATGGTGTGGGTCGAGACGTTCGGCTCAATTCATCTGAGAGACGACCCTTTTATCCTTTTTATGCGGTTAGACAGGTACGTCACATCACCGCGCCAACGAAGCCTTTCGGCGAGATACGCCGTAACCTGTCTCATTTAGATAGATTGTGGACAAAGTTCAAACCTGAGTCTGGTTTGTTACGACTTGCTATCTCAACCGAACTGAAATCGCCGGAGGTAGCAACCCGCAAAATCTTGACTTCGTTCAGATCACCGATATTAATGAAAGCGGACAGTTCAAGTTGCTCGTCTCTGTTGGCAGTTTTTGTCCCATCTCTAATTCCTATTGCCTAGTTGTTACATTCACTGATTCAATCTTCTGCCATAATACTTCTGTGGCGGTCGGCGCATGAATTTCGGTCCCTTTCGGCAACCCCCTTGGTATCGACATATTACAAAGGAGAGGCATCCCCCCTGCTTTGAGTTTGACCGTCTAGTGCAAGTCATCGAGCAGGAAGCACCGTATCTCCCACTAGATCCTGCAGGCAAAATACATACCGGGTAGCTGTCACAGTTGACAAGCCCGGATCTATACAATTCCAAACCTAGGCAAGGGGTGCGCCGATTGACAGAAAGGGGATAGTATGTTTTTTTGGTGCTAATCTCTGCCAGTGATCGTCCAATCACAGCTCTCAAAAGTCTATAGAAAGGTCGTCAAATAGATCACGCTGTAACGCCACTGCGCAAATTGAAACTTATCTTACATATTAGTAGTCTAAAACATGTCTAATTCCAGGGTTACTCCACCCGGGTGACTCGGTGCCTTCAAACTCAGTCGTCAATTGGACGAAGAAACTCAGCACGTATATAGGTTGCGATCTCACCTCCTGTGCATCAAAGTGTGAGTCTCTTACATGTTTCCTATCTTGTGCTTGGCGGTTGGTATGGTACTTGCACGTTCGACTTTCAGCCTGTTTTATGTTGGATGTGAAACAGTCATTCGAAGGGGTAGTCAACATATTCCAAACTCCAACTGGCAAAGCAGCAAGGGCGTAGGGTTAGGTTTTCAAGGTACATTGTATAACTCTACAGAAGTAAAGTGTACAATACCCCATTTAGCACTCCGGCCCCTCTCCCGAACCCTGCCTGCCAAATCACGTGACTGATCGTTTTTGATCGCTTCCATGTCTTATGCATATTTGATAACATACAACAAGTCGAAATGGCCAAGCGTTCCGCGACAGACCCATCATCTGATCCGTTGCTCAACACTAAAACATTTCGTGCCTTAGAAAAGCGTAATCCTCCTCCACTTGATGATATTGGCGAGTTTGAAGACGCTTGGGAAGACGAGCTCGAATCAGATGAAGACGTTGTGGATGCAGACGCCCCGGATGGTACGAGCAATATCCCGTATGATCGTGTACCAAGCACCTTTGTGACATGTTTCTTGTCGTGCTTTTCTGTCAGGAATGGAAATAGATGAGGCTCTTCCCGCTATCGAAGAATCTGAGGAGCAACCACAGCGCCTCGAAGCGTTCATACCCGGCACATATACTCTCGAGAAAGACGAAACGCTGGAGCCAGATGATTCAGTCTATATCATGCGCCATTCAATGGATGTAACCTGGCCATGCCTGTCCTTCGACATATTACGGGATAGTCTCGGCGAGGAACGGCAGAGATATCCTGCAACAGCTTACGTCGTCGCTGGAACGCAAGCAGCCAAAGCTGATCAAAACGAGCTGTCTGTTTTCAAGATGAGCTCTTTACATCGTACTCAAAGAGATGGAGGTTCGTGCCTAGTCAGGGCTTCATAATGCATTTAAAGTTGGAGCTTGTAGGCGACGATGACGATGACGATGATGACGACGAAGATGCACTAGATGAAGACGCTGTTCTAGAGTTGCGCTCTGTACCACATCAAGGTGGTGTCAATCGCGTCCGTGCTCAACCTCTTCCGCCCTTCACACCGCTGGTTCCCGTCTCGCAACCTTACTACACTGCAACTTGGTCCGAATCTGGCAAGGTTCACATATGGGATGTCCGTCCCCTCATAGAATCCCTTGATGTACCAGGGTACTTTTGGGAAAGGTCGCGGACAAGTCAGCCGACCTTTACGATCAATTCGCACGGGCGTGCCGAAGGGTTCGCCATGGACTGGGCTGCGTCGGGACCAACGAACCCATCGGGGCTCAGGTTACTTACAGGAGACGTGCATTCAAAAATATACCTTACCACGTCGACACCGTCTGGGTTCAATGCTCTTGCGCAGCCTTTCACATCTCATACATCCAGCGTCGAAGATATTCAATGGAGCCCGTCAGAACCCACCGTCTTTGCGTCCTGTTCGGCCGACCACAGCATCCAAATATGGGACGTGCGGAGCAAAGGACGAAGAAGTGTCACCGGCATCGACCCTGCACACGAAAGCGACGTAAATGTGATCAACTGGAATAAGAATACGAACTACTTGTTGATCAGTGGTGGCGATGAGGGGACGATCAAAGTTTGGGACCTTCGGAATGTCAGCAAGCCGGGGTGAGTAGTTCCTCAAGTCACTTTAGGGAGCCCTAGCTCACTTTCCGTAGATCATCCCGCCAAGTTCCTAGCCCTGTTGCTGCGTTTGCGTGGCATAATGCACCAATCACTTCGATCGAGTGGCATCCAACGGAGGACTCCATATTCGCTGCATCTGGTGCCGATGACCAGGTCACGCTTTGGGACTTGGGGGTAGAACAAGATAACGAGGAAGTCGGTTCATCAATAAACGAGACTCAAGAGGGTAGTCGGGAAGTCCCACCGCAACTACTCTTCGTGCATCAGGGACAGAGGGACGTGAAGGAAATTCACTGGCATCCCCAGATCCAGGGCGCAGTGATTAGCACGGCGTTGGATGGCTTTAACATCTTCAAAACCGTCTCGGTGTAGGCGCTAACTGTTTTCAAGCAAAAAATACGACTCGAATGGTGTGGTAATGGGCGTTGCATCTATTTCATTCCCACACTGAGATTACAGTAAACCAGAGCGAAAGAAGCCACGTCTAGACATCAATATAAACCGGCTCTGTTGTTACCCCTGGGTGAACGTATCTGCAGAGAGTTAGCTCGACGTAGTGCTGCGACACATCTTCACACACCTTTGCGATATTCTTATGCAGAATGTCGGTCATCACGGCGTAAACATTTCTAATATCAGTGAGATTCTGGCGAGCGAAGAAAAGTTGCTTCTCGTCATGCTCTTTCAAGGCGAGCTGTAGGTGGATGGTTGCTGGGAGAACTGATTCAGAGTACACTGGTTACGTACTGTATAATCCTCGATGTTCGGATATTTAATAAGCTTTGAGCAAATCTTAGCTCGGGCCAGGTAGTTTTGTCGAACACTATCACGGATGTTGTATGCACTCTCTTGGGAGCGGAGTAGTTCACTGAGAACCTCTGGTACAGAAGTTTAGGGTTTGAATTGTGTCACTCCTGACCATTTACCTTCTTGTATCTGGACACCTATCGATCGTGGTACAATCAGCTGGTACAGTTAAAATAAAGCCACAGCCACAGACCAAAGTTGTCGCCGCTGAAAGAGAAAGAAGGCTAGATTAGAGAGTCGATGAATCTCATGTTGGACGTAAACGCACTCTTCTATCCTGGGGGAAGGATCAACACATTCAGACCGTGTACTAGATATATCCAAACGTACTTTGGCATCGTTAAATTGACCCATAACTTGACCTTGTCCTGTGGCCACTTGAGCACACGACATGACTAGGTTGTGTCCAACTCACGCAAGAGTCGGACAATTGTGCACATTCCGCTTTGATGATTTCTTGCAACTTCAAGACGTGCTTATTCGCATGGACGAGTTCAGGGTACCTCGCATTTGCGGTGTCGTTCGCCAGAGGGCCGATGCCATCTTCTACACGCTTCCGCTTCGAGGAAGGACCATTGGAATCAGGAGTACTGGGCGGGGGATACACCCTCGGATCCGTAGAGGTAGGGGCATGTGATAGGCTGTACGGAGAGTCCGGAGCATTGGCGCCATCGATGATGGCCGAAAGCTCGCTACAAAGGGTCAGTCGAAATTAAATTAGGTCCTATCCGAGGCGCTCGTACAGTGTCTGTGTAGCACTGAGTAAGCCGAATCACTGACATGAGTAACTTACTCACTTTGGCAGGGAAGATTCGAAAGATGATGTCTTCCGCGACGGAGGCAACACCCGCTCGAAAGACCTGAGTAACACGTCAGTATATCCAAGGATGGGTTGTGCTTTGGGACTCGCTTCGAGCTTTTCTGAGGTCTCCTTGGGCAAAGACATGGTTGAGGCGCAAGAAAGACGCGCGTACTTGAATGCAAAAGTCGTGGCATTACCTCATCCAGCCACCACCACCAACTCGCGTCCAGCATGAGCAATCGAGTATGTTCGCCATCCAGTCGAGACCGGGCGATCGTTCTTAATTTCTCTAGGATGAGACCGATGTCATCTCGACGCTGACAGGCTTCTCGCTCAACAACGTCCTCCAAGGCTTGTCCCTCCCGTCCGGCAGTGGCCTCACCAGCAGTCTCGGGATCAGCGGCCTGCCAGCGCTGGACGTTTCGCAAATTTACAATGATAAATGGGAAGAAGACGAGGAAGCTGTGGGTGCAGACCAGGGCGAAGATTACGAGGACGAGGTGGATAGGGAACTTGAGAACGAGTCCTTTGCTGGCGATGTCGTCAAGGTCGAAGCACAGTCCCCGGTCTCAATGCGTCTCAAGGAAAAGCATGTAAGGATCGTGAAACGGCTCATCGAGCGACCAAAGACAGTCTATGAGCGGTTCCCTGGCTTTGAAAGGGACAGGGTTCTCGATTTCTCCGACTTGTTTAAGGGATACGTTGGAAAAAAGTCGAGAATAGCAAAGCGGCCCCTCACAGGTGAGTAAACCTTTTTCGTTCACTTGCTATGACCATTGTCGACTCTGATCAGTCGAAAGCATCTATCCACGCAAGAGGGACGTCCCACGAGGCTTTCTTGAAGCTGTCGCAGGCGATACTCAGCGTCAGAACGAGAGCAAACGTGTGGAAGAGGTCGTTTCCGCAGGGAGCATCGAGAATGACCTAGTGAGGGCCATCGAGGTAAGACAAGACAGATCCTTCCCCTCAGAGTCGCTTATGCCTCCCAGGAGCGCGAGAACTCGACACTCCCTATAACACTTCCTCTGCATGACAGAAGTTTCGACCTCGTGTTGTTATCGAATTGGGAAGAAGATATTGTATATATTCCCGGCAAGGTCATTCGGTCTCCGGCTCAGGAAACAGGCGACTTAACTACTCCGGCGAATAAATCCCTGGAGTCGGGTGCGTGGACGCAGAGTATTATATGGGGGCCTGGTGCTCCATTCCGTGACTTTACTCAACTCGAGCTGAACGAGGAGGATTTCGCCACCGAGGAGCGTCCAACAGGTATAGTCTTGTTGGCCTCGGGGTAATCCGGGCGAGTGCTCACGACCTTTGGCAGCGGAAACAGTCAGGCCGCGGAAGAGGTTGAGAGCTGACAACGCGCAGTCTCGTGATAAGTTCAACCTCTCAAACGATCACTTGTACGAGGTTGCCAAGGAAGGTGGCCGGCATCGTGTCCGCCAGACCTTTGGTCAATTGATCGTGGAACATGCGTACCCCGCACAGAAGCTCCAACTACCCTTTGTGAGTTTCTCCACGAGCAATCGCACAGTGATACTAGATGCTGCGACTCTCAGTTCAAGACCCGACTTTCCAAGCAAGAAGCGCGTTCCTTCCACCGTCCGGCATTGCAATTTCCCACCAATATCGAAATTCGCTTTAGCAAAGTCCGAACTGCGAAGAAGAAGAAAGACAAGGCAGGGCGAAAGCTCGGGAAGGGTGGCAATATCGGTGAAGGGCTCCACAGAACGAGTGACCTGTCACTCAAGGATACGAGCAATTTTGTCCTCTGGGAATATTCCGTATGTCCGTTCCGACAATCGTTTGAGCGCCGGCTTACCTATGTTACAGGAAGAGCACCCTCCAATCATCCCAAACTTTGGTATGGGTAGTATACTTGTCAATTACTATCGCAAAAAGGATGAGAAAGATGATTATATGCCAAGGGTGGGTCTTGCCTGATTACAAAATGTTGCACTGGGAGACAACATAACGTTTCTAGCTGGACCTCGGTGTTCCGTTTGTGCTCGAGCCACAGGACGAATCGCCGTTTATGAAGTTTGGTTACGTTTATCCTGGACAGACCTTCCCCGCTCTTTACAACAACCTCGTGCGTGCACCACTCTTCCGCCACAAACCCTACCCTACCGACTTTCTTGCTGTGAGGTAAGGAGCACCGCATTTCTCTGTATCTGACACTCACAATGACTTTAGGAGTACGACAAAAGGGGACACGAAGTACTACCTGCGAGAGATAAAAAACCTGTTCGTGATCGGGCAGACGTATCCTGTGACAGAAGTTCCCGGTCCCCACTCGCGGAAAATAACAAACACCATCAAATATAGACTTCAGATTATCGCGTTCAAGCTCCTTCGGAAGAGTGCCGAGGAACGTCTCAAGATTTCACGCTTGATGAAGTACTTTCCAGACCAGAACGAGCTTCAGATGCGACAGCGACTCAAGGAATTCATGGAGTACCACCGCCGAGGACCTCATCAAGGCTTTTGGCGTCTGAAGCCCACTGTAACCGTTCCAAGTGATGCTGACATGCTCAAAATGGTGGGACCGGAGCAGATTGTCCTCATGGAAAGTATGCAAGTCGGACAACGCCATCTGCAGGATTCTGGGTACACACAAACTGCAGAAGTGGCGGAAGATGACGAGGGCGAAACCAAGCTTTCAATAGAGCAACAACTTGCCCCGTGGATCACGACCAAGAACTTTTTATTCGCTACCCAAGCCAAGGCTATGCTTCGACTACACGGTGACGGTGATCCAACGGGTAGGGGAGAAGCGTTCAGCTTTATTCGTATATCCATGAAGGATATCTTTGTGAAAGCTGGCGAGGACTACGAGCAAAAGCTTGGTACGCGAATTCCTCCCGACTTGCGCATCACTCACACGATACAGCCGAGGCGGAAAACCGACCCAAATCGGCGCACAGGTACAACGTTGCCGAACAACAGCAGATCTACAAGTCGGAAATCGAGAGGATATGGAAGGCGCAGTTCGACTCCCTGAGCCGCAAGGACGAACCGCAGCTGACGCCCGAAGACGAGGCACGCGCTTCGGACGCCAAGAAACCGCCGCCGAGGCAGATGTCTTCGAGGATCGATACCCCTTTCTCCCCCGCCATGTCTCCAGTCCCGGGACGGGCGACTTCTCCGACCTTTAGTCGGGGATCGTCGTTGGAACGGGACCGAGAAATGAGCATGGGTCCAGAGAGCAATCGCAGGGTGCTGCGAATAAAACGCTTCGTGCGTCATGCGTCGTATCTTGCCGAGATCCCCCGTATTTATTCCACCCTAGATCGATGACGAGTGGCAAACAGAAATCATCCGTGATCCAGCAGTCATCCGCGCATATGTCCGCGCACGGCTGTTGATCGAAGAAGAAGCGACGCTAGCCGATAACCTCGCGCCGACGGGAGATGCAGATACCGATAAGCGATACAAGAAACGGTACGCCTCGTCTGTCGACGTCGTCGCGTGGTTCTCACAGGATTCGCCATGTGCTGATCAGGCTGGAGGAACGCATCGCGAGGATGAAGAAGAACCAGGAAAGACGCTTGCACCGCAAGAACGCAAAGATCGTAAAGGAAGGGGGCACGCCGATGCAGCTCAATCGGCCGCTGAAGCCGGATACGACGGTAACGATGCCCTTTTTGCTTCCGTCGTTTCATGCGCTCATCCTTTTCCTTGTATAGCGGCGCTGTGGTCACTGTGGCCAAATGGGACACATGAGTACGCGACCGCTTTCCGCGTCGTTCCACATTTGAATTCTGACGCTTATTGCAGAGACGAACCGAAAGTGCCCGCGCTGGGCAGAGTTCAACAGCGGGGCTCCGCCTGTTCCTGCGACGCCGTCCGCGGCAAGTCCGCCACCTGTTACTCCGAACGCGTCGAGTTTCGGTGGGTTCAACAAACCTTCGCAGAACGTCGCTTTCGGTTTTGGGGCCGCTGTTCCATCCCCTCTCGCGACGAGTCCGCCGGTGTCGGCGATGGAAGACGCGGAATCTTCCGCAACGCCTTCCGGTTCGGCGCCCAAGATCAAACTGACGCTGAAACGCACCTAGTTTACTCGAAGTCCATACTATTCTACCGGTACTTCATTCCTATATAATATCGACATGTAAAACACGTTTCAAAGTACGAATACATCATCCGTATGAGCAAGTGGGGAAAGTTTGTCCGATGATCAAGCAGCCACCATTTCGACGTCAGCTAGTAGACTATGGGTAAACGACTTTGGCGACCCAGGGTGCGGCGACGCGACGTGCTTCTTGTAATCCTCGTTGACTATGACGAGTAAATTACGAATGAGTTCGGCGTGTCGTCTCCGCTCGTCGAGCGAGTTGTCCTTGTTGGGATGTGCCAACTCGATCTTGTCCACTTTGCTCGCAAGCTCGTCGTTTTCAGTGATCGCGTGGAGACTGACGACGCTCTTGTGAGCTGGAGAGGGAGAGGACCTCGTCGAGCTGGGCGTGGTCCCGCGGGAGGTGTCAGGAGACCGAGGTGCAGACACGGGGGAAGCGGAGCGGTACATCTCCGTGATTGGCGGTAACCTGAGCGGACCCGCGTCTGGTTTGAGCGAGGGAAGTTTGAGATGTGAATCCTCGGGAAGAAGGAGCGGATAAAGGGTATTCGACGACGCGAGAGAGTCCTTTGGGGTGGACGGGAGCGAACCGAGGTTTTCCGGTGGAGCACGGCTGGCCCGGCTCTTGGTCTCGGGTGTATCCGTGATGGTGCCTGGAGCCGTCTTGAGAGAGTTTATGACGGTATGCGCCGGCTTTCTAAGGTAGTCCGGGGCAGAGAGCTGGACGGGAGGAGCAGCTCCACGAGGCACGCGGACATAGTCAAACTGCGCCAGCGGGTCAGACAGGGAATAGTGCGGCGGGGTCGCATTCGAAGGGGTAGAGCGGGAAGAGTGGGGGGAGTTGGGATCGAGGGGTGGAGTGGGGCGGAGATGGCTTTGAGGGGACGAGGACGGATAGGCAGATGCTGCGTAGGACGAGGCGTGGGCCATCGCAAAGTCTTGCGACACGGACGGGGAGACGGTATGGCTGTGAGGGATTTGATCTGTGGGATAAGCAGATTGGGGGACGGACAAGGAGGCGTGCGGGGAAGGGTATTGAGACTGCCGAGCAGACCCAGCGATGGAGGGGGGTGGAGAGGGATACGCGCCAGCCGGGTAGTGGTAGGCGTGTTCGTGCGAAAAGGATTGGGCGGTGGAAAGGCCGGGCATGCCGGCGAGACCGAGCTGGTTGAGACTCTCGGAATCAAAATAGGAAGAGGGGGAGAAGCGGTCGAGAGCGCCGCGATGGGCGGAGGAGACGTCGCGACCGAGGGTGACGAGGAATTCGTTTACGGCGGCGAGCTCCTCGGGGGTGCGAACGTCGAAAGAGACGGAGCGGGGGTTGAACTCGTACTGGGTGACGTCGTGGGCGTAGGCGATGTCGTTGAGACGCTCTACCATTTCTGTGGAGAGGATGAGCGGATTGGCGGGCAGAGGGGGGGATACGCACGGGGATCGTAGGCGGGCGCGACCTTGCGCTTCTTGACGTCGGCGAAAAAGTCGTCGACGACATGGTCATAGGAGCGCTTGTTGCGGAGGGGGGGGACGGGCTTGTGGGCGTCCCAGGAGGGGAGCTGGGCGTGGAGATAGTGGTCGGACGCGTGGCGCGAGTGGTGGTTCTCCAAGTCAGGGGTGGCCGTGTGTGAGAGGGAGGCAGTGTTGGGCCTGCGGGCGAGGGCAGCCGGGGAGGACGGGGCTGGAGGCTGCTTGACGGAGAGACACTTGTTGAGGGCGCCCTTGTGCAGGGGAGGATCGCCGCGGACGCGGGAGACGTAGGCGGGATCGCTGACGGTGATGGCCTTGGAGTGCTTGTGCTGGAGATGGTGCTCCTCGGTGTGGATCTTCTCGTGCTTCTTGAGGTCCTGGGGGCGCTTGAAGGACTTTTTGCAGATCTGGCGGGGGGGTGAGCAGGGCGGGGGGGGAGAGGGGGCGCATACCTCGCAGACGTGGGGCTTGAGGGGAGTGTGGACTGGGCGGGGTGAGCGGGGATCGGGGGTGCGGGGAGAGGCATACCTCTGAGATGGGAGGTGATGTGGTCGCGTTTGGCGCAACAGGTGCCGCAGTCCTTCCACCTGCAGGTGAGGCAGAGGTTGTTGGTGGACTTGCGGCCGATGTGGTCGTTGCAGAGGTGGCTGTAGAGCAGCTCTGGGTCGGGGAAGCTGGCGTCGCAGGCGAGCCATTCGCAGAGGAAGTTGTCCGTCGTCATCCTTGGGGATTCGCCCGCTGCCGAGTCTCTTTTCAATGATCAGACGCCAAGACAACGCCAAGCACTCTGCCAAGCTCCCCGGAGATCCCCGTGCCTGCCAAGTCCGCCGTACTCGGCCCACCCCGCCCGGCCTGGCCCGACCCACCATGTCCAAGCCCCGTCCCTCCGGCCTCTTCTCCCTCTTCCAGCCCGCCCAGGTCCAGCAGTTCAAGGAGGCCTTCCAGCTCGTCGACCACGACAAGGACGGCTCCATCGACGAGCAGGACCTCCGCCAGATATTCGCCAGCCTCGGTCAGTCCCCACCCCCGCCACCGCACCCAGCTCACCCCCTCCAGGCATATCCCCCTCCCAGTCCACCCTCGATGCCCTCCTCGCTGCCCGTCCAGGCTCGTCCGCCTCCCACCCTGCAGACGGCGGCATCAACTTTACCATGTTCCTCACCATGATGAGCGAACGTCTCGTCCAGTTCGACCCAGAGGCCGACCTCAGAGAGGCGTTCGAGTGCTTCGACGAGACGGACGCTGGCACCGTCAAGGTCGACGAGCTCCGCAAGTGGATGAGCGACGTCGGCGAGCGCATGGACCAGCAAGAGGTGGGAATCCACCCCCGCCCACTTCTCCCACTCATCCCCTTGCAGATCGACAAGTTCTTCAACAGCTCCTTCACGGACCGCCACGGAAACTTCAACTACCGCGAGTGGATAAAGGTGCTCCGCGTCAACGACGACGCCGACCAGCCAGAGCACCCCGCATAGTGTACACCTTGTACGATACCACCGCCAGCTCTCTGAACACGTCTCGTGCGATTCCGTCTCCCGAGTGCTTTGTACCTGTGAGTGTCCCGAGTGTCGTTGACGTCCGATAGACGTACCCCGCTGCGTGAGGGCTCCAACAGCTCGATGTACCAGCAGGTCGTGTTCCCCACGTGACCCGCGCTCGAAAACGTGGTCGAGTGTACGCCGCTCGGCAGGCAATCCCACGCGCTGGCCGTATGCCGTAGGGACCTCTACCACAAATGAAGATGCGGTGTGAATGCCAAGTTCTTCCTGTACAGCACCCGGATTCGTAAGGTGGTATGCCAAGGGTGTGGCGTCTTCGATCGAACGTGGCCTTACGATCGCATAGACGCCCCGGCCAGCCAAGCGTACGGACCCTCCCTGGTCTTCTGTCAGATCACCGCCCCTGTCTCGTTGCACTACGTTACCTCGCGTTTCCCTTCCTCCGAGGCCACGCTCGAGTCTGCGCAGGTCATCTCCGACCGCAGTCACGCTGGCCCCAGAAACGTGCTTCCTCCCTATACTGAACGATCGAAAGTGCTTTTTTGGCCTCCCAGCGGCTGGCACAAGCATCCACATCCTCCGAGAGTACCGTCATGCCCTCGCGGGTGGTCGCCAGAGGGACGAGCAGTATGTAGAGGTTCTCGTAGACTCGTTCGTGCTGTACAAGACATAGATAGTTTGGCGGTGCCTGGCTGGAAAGCACACTGCCTGTGACGTCAGGGGAGCTGCCATATATGGTCACCTGACTGGGGGTAGCGGCGGCGCTACCGAGGACTACCCCGCACCGTCGCATGTCTGCCCTCAAGCTCGCCGTCTCCGCGCTCAACCGCGACAAACCACACGTAAGTGTCTCCCGCACGCCAAGACTCGTGCCCACACCCCATCGCAGTCGTCGATCACCGACTGGGTCGAGATCCTCACCTCGCCGTCCTACGCCGACGAGGCCTACGACGGGTACGCCTACCTCTTCCTGTGCCCAGCGCCACTCGCCCATCTCTCGCCAGCATACCAGAACTAGCCACCTCGATCAACCTCCAGTCGACCGGGCATGTCCTTATCTTATCACCACTACTCTCGGCTGATCGTACCGACGACAGACCTGCCGAGGCCTCGAGGGCCATCCGAAAGAAGATCAAACATGGCAACAATCATCAAAAGTACCGCGCCCTGGTGGTATGACCCGTCTGCCTGCCCCTGTCCACCATCTGATCCCGCGCAGATTCTCAAAGCGTTGATGGAGAACGGCGACCGCAAGTTCCAAAGTACGACCGTCGCTTCTTCACGGACGCACGCTCACCCATGACCCGTAGCGGCCTGCATGGACGACCAGCTCGTCGACGCTTTGAGGTACCTCCCCTCTGATCCTGCCGCAGATACCAAAGTCAAGAAGAAATTGCTCTCCCTCCTCGCATCCTGGAGCACCCAGTTCAAGAACGACCCCTCCCTGTCCAACCTTGCCGACCTCTACAGGCACGCCTACCGACCGCATGGCCGTGCGGAAATCGCGGATGCTCAACTCGTTCGTACCTCACCCAACGACAAGAAGCGTGCGAAACAGGAAAAGGAAGAGGCAAAGGAACGGGCTCGCAGGGCAGAGGAGGAAGCGCGGCAAAGAAACCGTCAGCGGAGAGCGCCTTTCAACTTTGAAGCGGTCAGCGTCATCTCACCGCGCGCTTGACTCTTCTCTCACGCTGCGTCCAGGAAAGACCTCAGATACTGACGTCGATCGCCAACGCCAGTCAGGCGTCTAACAATTTGGTCAATGCGATCAAGCTGGTCAACCGCGACAAAGAAACCATCGCCAGCAACGCGCGCGTTCAAGAGTGTCTTGAGAGTGCCAAGGCGGCGCGGAAGACCGTCGTCCGGTACATACAGGTAACGTCCGTCCGCGTGGACCGTCCATCGTTGCGTGACTCGTCGTAGCTCGTAGAAAACGAAGAAGTGATTGGCACGCTGATCGAGACCAACGAACGTGTCGTCTCCGCACTACAACTGTATGATGACGTGAGTCGTGCCAGCATACATGCATGCAATCCCATGTCACATCCCGAGATAGCTTTCAGCGCTGCATACCCAAGATCCCACAAGCGGAATACAGGGGGGCATGAATGGCCTGACCATCACTTCGGAACATGCACCACCCTCGCACGAACAAGATTCCTCCGATGAACTTAGGAACGCGCCAGGATACGTCCACCCCGACTTACAAGATCTAACCTTTGACGGCAATGAGCTAGCTTCGCTACCCCCGCCCATGCAGCCTTCTCGGCGGCAAGATACGCCGACCGAGACCGAGTGGGACGAGCACAGGGGAAGTCTATCCGATTTCAGCGATTATGAGAGCGAGGGAGAACGTCGACTGCCCCAAACTCACCTCGGGGGACCGAGTTCGGGGACACAATCGAAGGTTAGAGCAGTAGACGCCGAGGACCCTTTTGCTGACCCATTCGCTGATTGATCACCATGGGGGTAGACGGTCATATCATCTTTTGATATATCTTGGCGAAAGATACAGTACATATTAGTCGGAACTTACAATCGAAACTTTGTCTGCGAAACATCTCTCCTCACGAACGGCAACCACAGCCCATGAAAATAAAGTCCGTGCATGAATGCAGATCAACCACTCTCGATGCTGCTGTCCATCTCGCTGTTGGCGTGATCACCCGAACCTGACGTGACCCCGACCGTCGGCTGCGAGTGTGCATCATGGGGCTGAGGCGTCTGTGCCTGCTGCTGTTGCGGCGGCGGTATGATACCATGCATGCCGGGACCCAAGGCACCAAGCCCAGGTCCTCCCATCATACCCATCGGGCTCTCCAGATACAACCGGATCAACACGCTCTCCAGCGCGACCACGCTCGGCGTCGGATATTCATACCCCCGAGCATGTTCCCGTATCGCACTGAACAAGACCGACATGCGCTCCCATTGCTCGTTTTGGGCCGAGGGCGTCGGGACCATCGGTGGATAGGACCCGTTGACGGTCGGTTGGCCAGGGTACTGCGGGAACGGGTGCGGGAGATGGGTCAGGGGCGCGGTCGACGGGAACGCTGGCACGTGGGGCTGCGACTGAGCTGTCTGAGTGGTAGCAGCGACGGAAGGACCCGTCGACGTGGAGGCGTCCGTCGAGGCGGGCACGACGGGCTGAGTGGACGCGTTCCGTTTCGATTTCGATTTCTCCGCCTCCACCGCCGCCCGCCTGCCTCGGCGCGTAAAAGGCAGGTTCGCGAGCCCGACGGGATGCGAGTGTTCCGCAACGTCTGGGCGGGGGGGGGGGTGAGCACCACACGACAGAGAGCGATCGCGAGACGCACAGCACACGCGCACCTCCTCCGTATCGAAATACGTCTTGTAGCTGATCGAGGCTTGACAGCCCTGTCCTTCGAGCTGACCCGCCCCGTCAGCGATCCGCACGAGACGAGGGTGGGGTGGGTGGGGGGCTCACTTTTCGACTGGGCACTTTGCGAACGCGTTCGGGGTGCTTCTTGACGTACTTTTTGCGGCCGCTGCGCGAGTGACGCGCGCAGACGAGCTTGGTGTGGTCTTTGAAGCGTGGGGGGACGGCTTTGCTGCCGTGGGTGTCGCCTTTCACGAACTCGACCATCTGAGTTTCCTCTTCGTGGGACCGCCACTGCTGAAAGGCGGCGATGTTGGGAAAGACGAGGGTGTAGCCGTCGTCGGTGTCGCCGGAGCCATACGGCGGGCGTGTCGTAGACGTTTTGGTCGGGGCGGGTGCGTTTTGCGGAAAAGCGGGGTGCTGGTTCTGCTGCAAATGTGGAGGCAAAGGCTGGGACATGGCCAGTTGCCCGAGCCTGAAATGCTGGAAACTCATCCTTTTTGTCAGGGAATTCGGTCAAAAATGGGTTGCATACACAAGAAAAAACTCTTGTCACGCTCAGGCTCTGTCACGCCATGACTTCGTCCCTACGAAACTCGTTGCACAGGCGCAATCACAAGGAGCGGTCCCAGCCCGCGCATCGGGCCAGGCATGGCCTCCTCGAGAAACACAAGGACTATGTCCTTCGTGCGCGCGATTACCATGCGAAACAGGATCGCGTCCATCGCCTCAAGCAAAAGGCGGCGAATAGGAACAAGGATGAATTCTACTTTGCCATGAAGAACCAGAAGACCGTCGAAGGTGTCCACGTCCACGCCAGGGCAGACACCACCATGCCGGCGGACATGGTCAAGCTACTCAAGTCCCAGGACGAAGGGTACATCCGAACCATCAAGACCGTAGGCCTCAAGGTTTATCCGTTTGTCACGCTTCCGTACTCGATCGCTCAACCGCCCCCAGAAAATAACCAAGATCAAGCGACAGCTCACGGACCTGGCGAACCTCGTCTCATCCAGACGCGCGACAGAAGAAGAGGAAGACGAGGAGGCTCTGACGGATACTGAACTGGAAACCCTGCGTGCAGCGGGTGTAATTGGACCACATACCGCGCGGAGACGAAAGAAGACTCGCATATCCCCTAAACATATTGTTTTTGCTGAAGATGCTGCAGAGGGTGTGCGCACTCTTCGTCTCCAGTCTCGATCGCTGACCGTTGTCTCAAGTTCAACAACACCTCGAGCGGAGTACTGTCGACAAGGATACAAGTGATGCTACTCCAACGGGGTCATCTGACGGTTCTGATCTCGGTTGGAAGCGTACTGATTCCGTAAAATCAAGGCGACGTCGAAGGAAAGAATTAACTGAAGAAGATATGGATGACAATCCAGAGGAAGAGCAGGCCTCGACCATTGTTGTATGTAAATGCGTTTCAACGCTGTTGTATTATTCATTCCTTTCCCTCACAGAAAAACCGCAAGCGCCTTCTCAAGGAGCTTGCTGCACGACTCGTTCGGGACACCCAGCTCTCGTATGCACTACGTGAACTAGAAATGCAGCGCTTGCTGTTCGGTAAAGGCGGGCGAAGGAAGGTCCGAGGCCCCGAGCGTGTCGAAGAAGAGGATAAAGACAACCCCGAGGATGAAGATGATCTTCCGCGGAAGCAAAAATCCGATCCAGCTGTTTATAAACCACGGGTGTATAAGTGGAGGATAGAACGGAAACGATAGAGAACAGTCTATGGTCCTATGACATAAGACATCTCGATTAGATAGCCTAAGCCTATATATTTGGGTAGATGGAATCTACGGTAAATCCAATCTTACATGTCCACGATAATGAATGCTGGTAAAGGTCCCGGTAGATGCAATCGTGAAGGTCACGTCACTAAAGCAGATAAAAAACAGCAAATGCAAAACTCGTGAACAGTATCAGTCCCGTGCTCCACTGAGTAGATGTGGACATTGCATCGTTCGAAGAGGTGGTTTGTGGAAGAGGTGTCGCAATAGGCGTAGTTGGTGAGTATGTGACCCCATTGGCGGCGGCGGCGACCTGGAAGACAGAGCCGCCACCATATTCGTAAAACTAAGTTGCGGTCATAAGTAAACATCGAGCCAGCGTTATAATGAGTTGCAGGCTCACATCAACCAGGATAAAGTTGGGATTTCGTCCGTATTGGTTGACGCAAAGGCTGACTTGTTGACCGAGTGAGTTCTGCCCAGACACGGCATTAGTCTGATTAGCTTGGCTAGGGTCAGGCACAGGTTGTCCAAGGACCACGGAGTCGAGAAAGTGGTTGATGAGGTACATTTGTGTGGATGGATTACCCTTGGTGCGGTTGACACTGCAGTCGAAAGTTGTCGTGACATCGTAGGGCGACTCCCAGATGTTGGTGAATTCTGGAGGAAACTTTGGGACATGTGGCAGACATCAAGTGATAATGTACGAACCATCAATGATGTACGGAACACTAGTAAAATCAGCCGATGAGTCCATAAAAGTGACGAGACGCTTTCCAGAATCGATGAGACTGCCAAGCGTGGGCCATGCACTAGCAGGCATAGACGCCGAAGTGGGTGCATATGACATGGTGTCGAGCCCAGCAGACTTGAACACGGCATCGTACGCAGTTGGTAGAAAACCATCAGAGTTGACGATCAAAATAGAAAGAACTGATGCACGTTAATACCCCGAGAGACGACACGAGTCCATGTTTCTCACCTTCGTTGGGATTAGCGTCTAACCATGATTTAACTGCGTGCTCGTTTGAATACTGCCAGTCTGGTTTAATCATCGCGACCCACCTGATGCGAGGTAAGTAGATAGGGGTCCTCCGTTATAGAGGGACTGAAAAGAGTAAGGCGGACTGAAAGCGAATAAAAAGACATACGCACGCAGGAAGTGTGGCAGAGTTGTATGACGCCGGTCAGATTGTGCGTCTGCACTTGTAACATGCGAATTCCGTCATTTAATTGCTGAGTGACTGGTTTGGGGTTGGTTAGTAGACTGTCCGAGCCCAGGATCCTCGACGACCTACTATTGTAGTCCTGGTTCGTGGCCACTGCCATACAGTCTCAGCACTCGGCCTCGAGGGGTCACTGCGGATGGGGGACTTACGATTGTTGACCCCGACCGCATATGAATCATGGGCACCGACAAAGGTAACATTTCCGAATGAGCGGCTACAAAGATTCGGACTGCCGTTGCAAGTAGTCGCACGACGGGGGAGCGACCAGGCATTGACAGTACGGGACTGCGATGTTACAAAAAACAGAAGAAAGAAAAGGAGAGCGGCCCGCGCTGGGAAGAACATTGCTGAGGAGAGCATGGTTGGAGAAGAGACAAGAGAGCGTGAGGGATCGATCAGAATTTAGTGGGAAGACGAGCAAGCTGTGACGGCAACGACCAGCTGTGCCATCCGCAGGCGGATCACATGTACTTTGTCTATTGTCATTAGGGGTGTGTCGGTTCTCACGAATGTTACCAACTCAGTGCCTGTTTTCAGGGTCTTCCGTCAAGCTCATAAAAGGTCCGAGCCGTCGCGGTGTCGCTTGCAGAGCGCGGTTGAGGTCGAGTATGTAGATCCCAGATCGGGCAGCTTCAGAGACGAAGATCTAGGGCATCTATTCTCCAGCCTGTGCGAAACGACATGTATACTGTACACGGATTATGTATGTGGAACGAAGAGACTAGACAAGATATAAGTAAGATAGACGAGATGACATGCAAAGCTAAGACAAGGTCTCGGTGATGCTAAAATGGACATGGTCACCCTCCCCCAAGGTAAGTCTGACCGGCAGTCTTGGATCTATGCGAACAGGCGCGCTGGAACCAACGAAAAAGTCCCCGCGACTGAAATTTCTGGTGATCGCAGCGGCTTCCTCCTCAGTCAGATTGCGCGGCCGCTTGCTCGGGCGAAAGGTTGAAGACGATGCGCCGGTAAATGTGCCGTTGTAATCGTAGTATTGGTGTTGAGTCAACGTCGGTGCTCCGTGAACATACCCTATGGGAGCTTGGGCGAACGTCGACACACCGGGTGCTGGCGCGGTAAGTACGTAGGGACGACGGTATTAATGAAGAGACCTACTCTGGTGAGGCTGATTGGTATGATCGGGGTCGGGGTCGGGGTATGCACACGTAGAACCGATGCCCCTTTTCAGGCAGCTCTGAGAGACGGCGTAGCGCTTAGAGAGACGGTGCTGCGGAGGGGACGGTGAACCGACCTGGCACGGGAGAACTTCGCTACATCTCGTCTTGCCTGTGTGACAGGCGGTACACGCGCGTCTGACGGATGGTGCTTTTGCTATGAATATAAATTCTGACCGGGCTGGCACGATACAGCTCTGTGCAGCTGACCTTTACGGGTTGCTGCGTCGGCGGAGGCGCCGTTGGTATTTTGTTGGACATCGGCGGGGTGCTGCTGGAGCTGATGGAGTTGCTGTGCATCAATGGCCGACGCCGCTTCCTGGGCCGGTGTAGATGCCTCACTGAGAGCCGACATGGGAGTTGCGGAGCGGGGCGGGTCCGAGCCAGTTCGGGCGTCGGAGCAATATATATTTATTTGGCCATGTTTTGGAACTTATTTCGCCGGGTCGCCGCCGGGCACGCCGGATGGCACTCCACCGGCTATCCGGGAGCAGGCATCGCCGGTCGCCAACTGACTTCGACCATGTCCGTCCCGCCCTCGCCCCAACCGCCGGTGCCGTTCGCCGACTTCGAGTATGCCCTGGACCCGGCGCTCTCCAGCCTCTTCCCGCCCACGTCAGCACCCCTTCCCCCGTCCGCCGACCTCTTCTCCCCCTCCGAGACCACCGACCTCCTCGGATTCCTAGACAACTTCAACTGGGACTTTGAGTCCGACCCTGCCTGGAACGACCTCGCTCATCCCCCCTCTATCCCAACCATTCCCCATCCCACCTCTCCCTCTCTCCCTCCGCCCCTCATTCCGTCACCGACGTCCCCCACCACGTCCACCCAACCGGACATCCCTCTCGACGACGACGCCGATCTGGTGCTGCCCGCGACGCCCATCTCCCACCCTCGATCGGCGCGGCGCAAGAGCGTATCGGAGTCACGCCAGACCAGCCGAGCGAAGCCCCTCCTATCCACGCCGCAAAAGCGCCTTAACCACATCATGTCCGAGCAGAAGCGCCGCAATGCCATCCGCGACGGCTATGCACAGCTAATTGCACTTATCGCACCTGCTGGCGCGCAGACGATCGATCTGCCAACCAGGGGCCGGCCAAAGGGTAGCGGTACGAGGAACAACGGGCAAACAAAGGGCAAGAGCGGAGTGTTGTTCCGCGCGGTCGAGTATTGCAAGTGGCTGGAGGAGGGGAGGGACGCCCTCAGAGAAGAGGTCCTCAGACTGGAAGCGGCAGTCACCGTGTTAAAGGCGAGGTCTGTGTCACGTAATTCTCATCTTATCAGCCGTCTGAACCTCTCGCAGTGCGGCGTAAAGCTCCGTGTTTTCTATCGCCGAGATGTTATTGTACCAGAAAATAATGTTCTCTGTCGCATCCTCCCAAAATATAATCGTAGCTTCGGTGTAATCGTTAGCCGTGCTATCATCACCTTTGTCCCGTCATGCCACCTCCACCTGAATCGTCTGACCTCCCTTCGTGGCACATACCCAACTTTGTACTGCGAATCGACGATCTCAACCATGAAGGTGCCGCCGTCTTCCTGAGCAACTTTCATCGGGACATCCTTCAAGCTGCTGTCGAAGCATCGTACAAGTGGTTATACACCCCCTTGACTGCACCGAGGCAGTATGTGTGCCAGTCTGTTCACCAACTCTGCAGAGACCCTCATCTTTCGTTACAAGCGTCGACAAAATCACCCTCATCATCCGGTCCTTTGAGGGTGTCGCATACACTTCTGGGACACTCACAGACAAGGAGATCCATTTTTCCCTCGATTACATCCTCCGCTCCATCGCTCGTGCCCGAGACGAAATCACTGGTGTGCTCGTCCACGAAGTCGTACACTGTTACCAGTACAACGCCAAGGATACCTGCCCTGGAGGGCTCATCGAGGGGATCGCAGGTAGGATCGCGGATCGATGGACCTATCACGAGCTCATGGTCTGCGGTAGACTTTGTGAGGTTGAATGCAGGGTATGCCCCACCGCACTGGAAGATCGTGGGAGGTGACAAATGGGACGCGGGGTATGCAACGACTGCGTATTTCCTCGACTGGATCGAGAAACGCTGCGGCAAGGGCACCATCCGGAAGCTCAACGCATACATGAAGGACGAAACGTACGATGATCAGATATTTGTGACTGTTGCCGGCAGCCGTGTCGATACTCTATGGGGTTTATATTGCGAGCATCTGGAGCGACGGTGATTGATGATCGCTGCAGGGTAGAAATATATATCCGTGCCATGGTCGAATGAGTTCGAGTTATTCCCAGATGCTAGGCTAATCACACAATTAAATCGAAAGCAGCGGTGCATGAAAGAGTCAAAGATGAAATACGAATAGAGAAAACGGTTGATCGTGAAAGTGTATCATCCCCAATCTTCTCCAAGTTCCCGGGCCAAAAAGTCGTCGTCGTCGTCGTCCTCCTCACCCAGGCTAGAAGGACTTTGGGCGGGTGATTCCATCGACAGACTGCGACTTCGGCTTCTGGACTTGCGTATAGGAGCAAATTCATCAGCAGTAAAAGCCACTTTCAGCTTCGATGTCCCTGTTCGATTTGCAGCAAGTTTCTTGCGCTTAGACAATGGGGATCGAAGGAGATCTTGCTGCAAGTCAGCACCTCCATTCTCCGAGGGCGTAACGCTTCTTAGCCGTTTTCGCTTCAGTCGAGGTGAAGGATTCGGGCTAAGTTGACAGCGCCAACAAATGAGACAAATCACGTCAGCCCGATAAACGAACGCACCTAGACCGACTATGAGTCTCATCAGTCATGCCATCATCTTCTGATGCCATAACACTTCTCACGCTGCGCTCGCTCCTGGTATCATCGTCGTCACTCTCATTCATAGCTGCCTCGACTTCATTGTTTATGTCATTCCAGTCGATATCCGAGAGCTCGAAAGCCGTGTTGCCCGAAGGTGCAGGTTCAACATCCCAATCATCGGCATCTGGTTCAGGGTCCGAGGAGATCGGGTGGGGGTCAATGTTTGGACTCGAACTCGGCGCATGTCGAGTAGGGTCTTCGAGAAGGTACGGAGTCTCGTCTTGCCGTCGCCACAAAGCAATCGAATCCGTGAACCAAGCAAGCCATACTATTTTGATTCCCCCCCGTTTTCGTGCCATGTCGACTTTGACAGTCCCTTGCTAACGTTAGATAGTCAGGAGAAGTAAGAACAAGACACCAATTGTTTGAAAATCGAACCTTTGCAGCGACTACGTGTGTGGTAAGGCTGTTCAATTCAGTGTGACACCGCGCGCCAAACATGTGCGCCACCTTCCATATCTCGGTAGTTTCTGGTTTCGTGTCAAGGGGGATGACACTAGAGAAGACAATGTGAACACCATCAAGCGTTTTCGAGCGCATCTGCGGAATAATGCGCTACAGAGAAAATTGGAAGTAGCATCAGACGTGATATATCTCCACACTCACTGTCACATCATAAGATTTCGATGACTGCGATTGTTCATGGCTCAATCTATCCTTCTTGATTTTTCCCTCGGGGTACCGTCGATCATAGGCATCAAAAAATTGCCGGTGGACGTCCTCCAGTAGCTGCCAAGGACCGTTGGACCATCTACAGAGACCTGAACATTTGGGCGCTTACCATGCCAACTCTTCGCAGTTCAACGTCGTCGTTTTTCAGCAGTGCCTTCTCGGCTTTAACATTGCCTGTTGATGTAACAACGTGCTCGGTGTCTGCGGAGGTGTCATCGTAGGCGTAGTTCCCCAAACCAGGTCGCTTATACCTTGCAGCTCTTCTTGCTTTTTTGCCAAAGGTCGTTGCTCCACCTGAGCTTCGAGTGCTAACGAGTTCTGCGTCAGTAAAGCCTTCGACTCAACTTCGGTATGCTCTGATTCTTCAAGCTCAACTGTCGGCGGTGGTGAAGGAGCGGGGTCCGTTGACATGTGTGGTGTCGTGGGAGGTGCAGGTTTATCTGATCATCATGAACGAGGAGTTGGCGGATGCCTCACAAGTAACTTACCGAGCGTTGAAGTGTGCACTGTAGGCGCCAGTGTTTCTACTTTTGGAAGAAACGCAGAATTGATATCACCGATGCCCACGAAGAAGTCGTCTTTTCTCAGAGGTTAGCGCAGTGTACCTGGAGAGACTCTCGGAGACTCACAAGGAATGACTTTGATCAAGTTTGGACTCCACTCCCAGACATCCGCTCGATCGTCGATGATGACAACCATGGATGTATCGCATGGGAAAAGCCGTTGGAGGCTCTTTTGCGTGAGGCCTGAAAAACTATAAGCGAACGTCTGGTAGACGCAAGATACTGTACTGACTCCCGCTTTCGTCTCTGCTCAAGATACGACCACCGAATATTTTTCCAGCGGGGTCGATGGCGGTACAGACCTCTTCTGCATAGGCGCGAGTACCCATGGTATATACATGCATCTCGTATTTTATGGATAGCTTGTAGAGGAAGTCATACAGACCTGGCCTACGAAAACGTATAAGTAGGTACAAGGAAAGCGGACCAACGACGCACCGAGGTTTGATATAATACATGCACCCTTCATTCTCAATGGCCTTTTGCTTGTCTTTAGCTTTCGGCACTGCCCTTGACGAAGGTAGGCCGAATGATTCCGGACCAAGCCGAAACTTGCGAACATCTTTGAGGGCCTCCCAGTTGGGATTACAGACGTCCGCTTCCGAGGTCTCGTCTGGAGAATCCGAACCGCCTTCTTTTGTCGCTTCTGGAGACTTTTCTGATTGCCTAGCCTCCCAGGCTTCGCCCTCCGTTATCCATTCGCCAACGGTCGGGTCGACAGTCGCGTGGACGATAGTTTGGTCGAGATCAACGATCAAGGATAATTTCCTGGAATTGAGGAGGTGCTCCGCAGTCTCTTTCTCTATCCTCTGTGCTTCCTCTATTGATACCGTTGGGCCGAAGGCGGAGTGCGTCATTTGGATAGATGCGCGCGATGCGTCAGAGAAGCCGATGTAGTCATAGCTGGGAATTGTGATGAGACGTAGATTGCCATAGAAGATACAGACGGTACTGACGCAGTCATATCCTTTCCACAGATGCCGCATAAGCCGCCGACTTGGACGCCATGCTTGCAGGGTTCGAGGACCGTGATGACGGGCTTCTGCTTGGACCTCTGGAGAGAGATTTCGTCGCCCACCCGAACGGTCCAGGACTCCACCGTGCCCTCGATGGGGCAGTCCCACGTTCCAAAGCGTATTTCGGGGCGTGCGCCGGGCGTCGAGGGTTGGTATTTGAAAGAATAGCTGAGCAGACGGGTGCCACGCTGGACGGGGGTGGCCTGCTTGACATCGAGAGAGGCGACCTTGATGGGATAAGGGAGAGCCGGGGGAAGATGCAGTTCTGTCGGACTAGACATGGGCGCGAGTAGAATATGGTCGATTTCGTCACCGCACGCGTTCAAACCGCCCGCATACCTGTGGCTGTGCAACGCATGTCTGCCCCCTTGTTGTTCTCCACCTTTGAAGTGACCAGCCAGGCCTTCCACCGAACCGCCCTTTCTTATGCCATCGTGAACATAAAACCGATCGTGCCAGGCCGTGGGTCTCCCTATTATTCGTCCACTCGCCCACTCAACCACCAAAGACGTCCTCGTCATCCCTACGCGCGTCGTGCCGAGGCTGACAGACCTCACGACCCCCGAGTTGACGTCCCTCATCAGTTCCGTGCAACACGTCGGTCGCGTGATCGAAAAAGCATACAGCGCGGACTCGCTCACCGTAGCATGTCAGGTACTCCCGACCTAATCCTAACCTGGCCATCCGAAACTCATCTACCCCATTTCCAGGATGGCAAGGCGGCGGGCCAGTCCGTACCCCACGTCCACTTCCATATCCTGCCGCGGAAGTTTAAGGGTGACTACTTCTCCGAGAGGATGGATGACATATACCCTGCTTTGGAACGGTCAGAGGCTTCTCTCCCCCAGCATCTCATGGATGCGAACGGCGTTGATAGTCGATTCCAACCACTCAGGGTGGACGCAGATGAAAGTCGACACCCTCGTTCCCTCCAAGAGATGGAGAAGGAAGCTGACTGGCTGAAATCATTTTTCATCCACGCACAGCCCAGTTTATGAGTTCCTGTGAAGGAATTTTATCCAACTTCACACATCCTAAATACCATCTTGCCATACGCAGCTCGCTGCTGCATGGCCGCATCCGTCTACGTGCTGAACAGAGTCCTGGACTGCTCCCGCGAGACACAGTACTGGTACTTGCCACGTGCTCCTAGTCCCACTTTGCCCGTAAAATGCGCCTTCTCCGTCGACGGCTTCCAACCCTCGAAACCCTCCATGTCGGAAGGACCAAGTGCGGCCAGGCAAGGGCCATACATTATGACACAATACACTATGACCCCATACACTATTAGAAAGTCTACTGTAGTCTGTTGCCGTTCGTTTCGAGGGACATGTGCCAATATCCCGTCGTATATTTCTGGAAGTAGCTCGGCGAGATGACGGATGGGTTGAAACTTCCTCTAGCCAATCATCGACAAGCCAATCAACCAACAAGAGGTCCTACGATACTTGCTCTCAATGATAACTCCGTGCCCTCCTCACCCAGCACTAGCATATCTATCCCCTTCTCTACTACCTCTCTCGTTTTCTCCCTTCCCGTCCAGGAGCTCACCCGCGGAGTCCATGCCACCATGCATGCGCCAATATGACTCAAGACGATTCTAGCGAGCTCGACCTCTCCACCTTTTACCATCCCCTTGTAAGCATCCAAAAATGACCTGATCATGACCGTGGCTGACTCCTCCCGCGCTGGAAAGAACTGGGACAGAATATGCACCTCCGCGCAAAATTGCCCGAGATCTAATTTAGGCAACCCGATCTTGCTGATTTCCCAGTCCAGGACGCATAGTTTCTCCACACCTTCTATGTTTCCGTCCGCGCCACGTTTGAGAGAAAGTACTATATTGACTGGCCATAAATCTCCGTGCGTCAGAGGGTCGGCTGTGGAGGCGGCATTGATGGCCTGCTGCCTCTTCTCCACTACCTTCAATAACGTCTTCATCTTCCCTTCAGGGATGTCCAGCAATGGATCCGAGAGCGTTGGGATGTTGTCTCTCCCCGTGAGGGTGGACTCGAGTCGCCCGTACGTCATGAGGGCCGTGATGTGCTTCCCGAACTCATTGTTCGCGAACAATGTCAAGTCGACGCCAGTGTTCTGGTTCCAAGTGTGGACGCCAAAGATGAATTTGCCGAGGGCGGCCCCAATCTGCTCCGAAAGATACTTTGGTAAGTTCTCTTCGATGAGAATCTGCTTTAGTGTCCGGGAATCCTTCCCCACGTCGTCCATGATTATGGCATGCTTTTCCTGGTCGAACAAATGGACAACGGGAACTGTAACGAACGGGGGTGCACTGATGGTCGATAGCTGAGTTGCGAGACGCAGCGCTTGGACTTCGATGACCTGATGTTCATCATTAGTACACCTGGATGGTACTCGGTTTCCGATTGGCGAATACCTGACGTTTTTGATCCAATGGAAATGTGCCGCCGGAAGCAGCGGCATATGGAGGTGCGTATTTCAGAACGAGCGTCTGGTGGCTAGCGAATGCTCTGATGAGGTGAATTCGATATGTGAAATTACACAACCCTCCGGTGAGTTTCTCGACCGTGTGAGCAGCGAATTGAGGGTAGTCCTGCAGGTACGTTTGAACACTTGACGTGGTTGCCAAATTGTCGATTGCGTCTGACATCTTTCCAGGATTGTGAGAGTGCTAGCTAGATCTCATCCGAAGATATTTGCTTTCTCCATATTTGTACCTGTAATTCCGAGTCATACTAGACTGAGTAACTTTAACATGTTTATGTGGACGGTTCCAAGAATAAGTTGCTTCCGGATAATCGGAACTAGAAGTACTAGTAGTATAGCCAGTTGCTCCGAGTCGGCATAAACCTTCTCACGATTCTGAACATCAAGTTCTCTGGAACAATTGTGTCCTGATCACTCTGTGGCATTCTGTGACTTGGAAAATCCCACTGGCACCCGTGGAGGCTAGACCGGAATGCGACGGCACCTCATCAGGATAGACCTGCCAGACGCTGCCCAGAGTAGCGTCGTGATCCATCGATATGACGTTCACGGTCTCGACTGTGCGTTGAAAAGACTGGTAAAGGTCTTCCTTCCGGACTTGGAGTTCAAGAACTTGGGCACGGTCGACCTTGAACTTGAAGTTGACAGTGACGACGACAGGTTTGATACGCTCGGTAAGAGCCTAACGCAGGACGGTTTCTGTCTGAACGCAGACGCTCTCGATGCCGACGACTACGAGGGCACCGTCTGTAACCCGAAGGGCGGAGGTGACTTCCGAAGAGAAATCGACGTGTCCAGGCGAGTCAATCACTGGCAGGTTGATCAAGAATTCATGACCCGATGCGATCGGGTTGTAAACCTCGAGGACTGTACGAAGACACTGGTTCATACCGATTGTTTTTTGCTTGATGACTTCGACATCTTCCTTGGGCATTCAAGCAGCAAGGAAAGATAGAAAAGGAGGCAGACTGGTTGAAATCGGTTTTCATTGACGCACAGCAGTTTAAAACGAGTCCTTGTAGGAAGGAAAGTGAACTCTACTATCCAGCTTCACACATCCTAAATACCATCTTGCCATACGTAGCTTGCTGCTGCGTGGCCGCATCCATCTACATGCTGAACAGAGTCCTGGGCTGCCCCCGCGAGACATAGTACTGGTACTGGCCACGTGCCCCTAGGTCCGTAAAACGTGCCTTCTCCGTCGATGGTTTCCAGACCCTCGAAACCCTCCTCCGTGCCCTGGTCACCAGCAATATACATCATCTTCACGTCATTCTTCCACGACTGGTACAGTCTACCACGGACGGCGATGAGTTGAGCGAGCCCCTCGTCCCAGCCTTTCTTAAACTGAGCGCGAATGGCGTCGTGTTTGTCCTTCTGTAACATGCCTCTTGTCGTGCTCAAGGAGCGCAGAGTTGGGGCTGAAGGGACTATACGAACTTTTGGCACTACCATGTCTGCTGGAACGACGGTAGTTGTCGTTTTTGTTGGCGTGTCTCGCAATGATATCGTTGCAGTGGCCAACCCACGACGACCAGGGCGATGACGCCTAGTCCCAACAGCTTCTGTTTCGCTTGCGGTATGTACAGGTTCTGGGCCAGCGTTGCTGCGCACCGCATGGGTTTCTAGCCAACTCTTGAGCTTCTTCTCTCTTTCTCTGGCTACCTTGACTGTCGCTAGTGCACAGACCTTCCCCAGGTTCACCCATTCACTTTCCTGGGCATCCTCCCGCGCGATGGCACATTCATCCACTATCAAGTGTGCTAGCTGCCGAAATCGCCCAACTAACGCCTCCACGTCAGCCAACCGAATGTTGGATGTTGACAAGTCCAAGATACGGAGTCCTGGTACAGAACACGGTGAGCTGTAAATAAAAGGAGCGACCTGTCTGGACGGAATTCGCAGCCGCAAGTTTATCAGTGATTGGAGGTATGGCGAACAAGCCAGCGTATTAATTGGATCGAGGCGGAAGAACACCAGAGGTTGTGCGAAACGGTACCTGCGGGCTATTTCAGGTGGGTCAAGAGGGTCTTGTACGATCGACAACGTAGGAAGTTTGACTGTCGGCCACCGAGAAATGGCCAATAGGACATTGTCGAAGTATGCGCCCTAATTTCCGAGTTAGCAACGATCCTTGTGCTAGCCCTTCTTACCTTGAGAAACTGAAAATACGTCGCTCTCTGCACACTGAGATCATGGTCAGAGCCTCAACAACGAACCCGGTATAATAGTAATACGACTCACTACGGTTTGAAACGCAATGAGATGTAACACAGCGTCTCTCTTGGCTTCTCTAGCATTTCTTCCATATGTTCCGGTGCAAAGTTTGGCCCAATGAATAGTACGATCGTGGATAGTCGCTGGAGGAGAGCTACTAGGTTGACCACAACGTCCGCGTCTACACTCCACGTTTCAAGAGAAAATTCCCTGACCCAGTGTGGCTCCTCGAGGCGTCCTCGTAGTCGGCAATACAGCTGTACCACACTCTCTGCTGACTTGAGGCGGATACACTCGAACAGGTGAAATAGAGGCACCGAGGAATACGGGATGGCCCTGGTGAGTGACAGGGTAGTCTGTTGCCGTTCGTTTCGAGGGACATGTGCCAATATCCCGTCGTATATTTCTGGAGGTAGCTCGGCGAGATGTGGGATCATGATGGGTGGGTTGGAACTTCCTCTAGCCAATCATCGATAGGCCAATCAACCGACAAGAGGTCCTACGATACTTGCCCTCAACGACGACTCCGTGCCCTCCTCACCCAGCACCAGCATATCTACCCCCTTCTCTACCACCTCTCTCGTTTTCTCCCTTCCCGTCCAGGAGCTCACGCGCGGAGTTACTGCCACTATGTGCGCACCAATATGACTCAAGACGATTCTAGCGAGCTCGACCTCTCCACCTTTTAGCATCCCACTGTAAGCGTCCAAAAATGACCCGATCATGGCCGTGGCTGACTCCTCCCGCTCCGGAAAGAACTGGGACAGAACGTGCACTTCTGCACAAAATTGCCCGAGGTCTAATCCAGGCAACCCGGTCTTGCTGACTTCCCAGTCCAGGACGCACAGTTTCTCCACACTTTCTATGCTTCCGTCCGCGCCACGTTTGAGAGAAAGTACTATATTGCCTGGCCATAAATCTCCGTGTGTCAGAGGGTCAGATGTAGAAGCGGCGTTGATAGCCTGCTGCCTCTTCTCCACTACCTTCAGTAACGTCTTCATCTTCCCTTCAGGAATGTCCAGCAACGGATCCGAGAGCGCTGGAATGTTGTCTCTCCCCGTGAGGGTGGACTCGAGTCGCCCGTACGTCACGAGGGTCGAAATGTACTTCCCGACCTCACTGTTCGCGAACATTGTCAAGTCGACGCCGGCGTTCTGGCCCCAAGTGTGGATGCCGAAGATGAATTTGCCGAGGGCAGCCCCGATCTGCTCCGAAAGATGCTTCGGTAAATTCTCTTCGATGAGAATCTGCTTTAGTGTCCGGGAATCCTTCCCCACGTCGTCCATGATTATGACATGTTTTTCCTGGTCGAACAAATGGACAACGGGAACTGTGACAAACGTGGGTGCACTAATAGTCGGTAGCTGGCTTGCGAGACGTAGCGCTTGGACTTCGACGACCTGATGTTCATCATTAGCATACTCGGATGGTACTCGATTTCTGGTTGACGAATACCTGACGTTTTTGATCCAACGGAAATGTGCCGCCGGAAGCAGCGGCATATGGAGGTGCGTATTTCAGAACGAGCGTCTGGCGGCCAACGAATGCTCTGACGAGGTGTATTCGATATGTGAAATTGCCCAACCCCCCAGTAAGTTTCTCGACCGTGTGAGCAGCGAATTGAGGGTAGTCCTGCAGGTACGTTTGAACACTTGACGTGGTTGCCAAATTGTCGATTGCGTCTGACATGTTTCCAGGATTATGAGAGTACCAACTAGATCTCGTCCGAAGATATTTACTTCCTCCGTATTTGTACCTGGAATTCCGAGTCATAGTCTAAGTACCCTTGGCTTGTTTATGTGGACGGTCCCGAGAATAGGTGACTCTTGTCGCTTCCGAATAGTCGGAAATACACACGGATGGTGTCTGACTCGGAGAGAATCATACATCGGTGCCGCTTCAAGCTGGCCATATTCCACACTGGATTTGCAAATCCCTTCTCATATGACTCTATCATCAAACTCCTACTTATCATCGTACTTGAGTTACACGGTTTTCTCTTCGTAAAGGCGTAGGATCGGTCCAATGTCAAGCCCAATGATCATTGGTGTGTTCGAGGACAGCAACCACGACAGTAAGCAAGACGAACCTCGTTATTTGCGTGTCTTGCTACTCCAAAAAAGAAGGTTTAGAACTTCTTCCCGTCATCCCTCAACGATCCACTCCAGTCTGGTTGCGGTTAGTTCCGTCCGGGCAGAAAAGGACTCAATGACATAGCATACGATACCGCCATGCCAATCTTGCTACATGTGAGAATTTACTGGAGGCCGCAGTACAGCGGTCTGTCATCGAGCTCTGTAACCCGTCTCCAGACCCAATACTGGGGGAGGATGCCATGGGTGTCGCGCTATTCGGTGTCAAAGACAGTGAAAGATGCATTCGAGAAGATGAAATATGACCCTGGCCTTTCCATCCCTACGTGCAACGTTGATCCCGCCCGAGACTCCGGTCCTCGACGTTCAAAGATCCCGGCATGTGAGGACCGCTTAGTGTCGCCCAGGAAGTATTACTATTCGACTGATCGAAGGGACAATCACAGCCTGCAGGCGGGGGTTACCTACCGGTGTTAGTGAACACGATTACATTAATGTCAGCTACGCCTCTTTGATCATGACAGTGCGGGCAGTGCCGGGACGTACTAGTAGGTGGGGTTGTGACTACTACCAAGTCGGTGGTCGCATGCACCTGCTCCACATCTAAATTGAGCGGTCACCGGATCAGTAGAAACGATTGAATCAAGAAGGGAATACTAGATTGAGATATATGGGTGTTTGGGTAAAGTAGGAAATCCCCATGCACACTAGCAAGCGTGGGAGGTCTCAAAACGATCTTCACTGAGCTTCACTAACCGAGCGCGAATGCTTCGCACTTACCTGCATGCGCGTCACGCTTGTGGTGAACCCTCCGTGACGCACGCACATTTGTCCGGACTCCAAATGATGCGATTGATGCGACCTCTCACCTACCCAACCCGGCTGAGATGACCTCAACGATCACGACAACATGACCGCCATACCAAAGTAACCATAACCGATGACTGCTCGTCGTTGACTTGTTGTCCCTCACCTTCATTGTATCCGTCAAGTGCCAGTGCTCAAGCGCTCAAGTCCTGTCCCGAATGTATCCATTCAATCCATGAATGCAAGCACGAACGCTTGTTGGTCATCTGCGACAACGCAACAATTGCGATCACCACGCGACAATAATCTCGGCGACTACAATGTGATAACGTGAACGTTACAATGATTCCTTGATCGTTGCCGACACGACCTCCACATCCTTTCACCTTAGCCATTCGGATGCCAGTGGCATTGACACATGGGCAATTCAAGTTGCTTGTCAATCGCGAATCATTGCTGATGCTGTCCCTGACAGCAAGGAAGTAGGGAAGAGTTGGGGGATATCATTTCTGGCTTAGCTTAGGCACAGAGTTCGAGGTGACCAGCCAGCGCTTCGCTGCTTATATTAGATCCCAAATAAGGCAACATCATTGCTGCCTGCTATCTCAGTCCATCCTAACTAATGGACCCTCAAGCCAAGTTCAAAATCTGTCCAAGACACTCTTAAAAGACTCAGTTCACAATGGATACAGTCCACTTTCCCCCACCATATCCACCCCCACCATACACCCATTCTAAGTACATTAGCATGCAATATCCTTATCCCTTAGGGGCCTCTGCAGGTCAGAAATGGGGGGTTAAAGGCTTCTATGGTGCATTGCTTCGTATGGGTGCAAGTTTCCCTGCTTCCAAATTCAGAATCATCTCCTGCTCTCATGAAAAATGCCTCCACTCCAACTTCCAGCATGAATATGTTGTTCTTGCTGTTGCCCCTCTCACTCAAGTTCAACTTGGAGTTGATCCCAGTAGCTCCATGCAGCAAAGACCTGAGACCAAGCCAACTATCTATCTTGAAGTAGGTCGCAACAAGGTGAGATCCAGCTACCTCCACTATCTATATATGTTAAAGTAAGTCAAAATAAGGGGACACCACATTTCTGTGGTATTATAGGCCCTGCTGATGATATAGTCCTTCATCGTGGACAATCTATGCCAAACCATATCCACCCTGAGGCTGGTCAAAAGTCCAATTCTGGAGGGCGACCACAACCACGACCTGGATGTATCACCATCTCCTCATTATCATGGCAGCAAGATCCACCCAGCCTCCTGGATGTCTTTGAGGCTATCCATATTCTGACTCTGACACATCCAACATACAATCTCCTTAACCACCAATGCTTTTGGTTTGCCAATAGCATCTTCCATATCCTGGAAAATGGATTTGAACCAAATATCCTAACTAAAGGTCAGCAATCTTGGAAAGGGGAGAAATTTGGCATCATCTTCCGACCACTCACCCCCACATACCCTCGCTGGTTGGCATTACATTATGAGCACAAGAGGTTAGTATTAGCTCCTCAGGGAAGTAAGGGGGATGGCATGAGCATAGGTGCTCAGGCTCATTCTCAGAATGCTAGTGGTGAGGGGGGAAATAAGGGAAAAGGGGAGGGAAGAGATAAAGGGAAAGGGAAGGAAATAGATGAGGGGAGGGATAGCCTGGATGAGGGGGAAGGGAATATTGTTCCTGGCAGCTCAAAGACCCTAACTTCTCTTTAAGTGGTCACTGAAATTAGTCTTCTTCTTGTACTGCACTTTTATAGCTGTGGTTACACCTCATGAAATATGGGAGATGCATCTCAGCATCACATCATTGTCATCACTTGAAGTTGACAGTCACATTTGAACACATTTGAATTATACTTAAGTCACACTTCAAGTTGACAGCACTTAAAAACCACTTATGATATTTTTATTTACTCATAGTACTAAGTAGTGATGACGTGGTGGTAGTGACTGCATGACCTTTGGTGCTGCACTGTTGTTGCAATGACAGTGGGTGAGGGATTGGTGCAGACACATCGTCATTGTCAATGATGCAGTGGTGACCACAGTTGTGACCTTCACTGTCGCTGCCGCATCGTTGTCGCAACGACACGGTGGAGGAAGGGGGAGGCACAGACGCATCATCATCCGGTGGTGGTGGTGGAAGTGTGGCCTTCCCTGTCGCTGCCGCGGCGTTGTCGCAACGGCACGGTGGGGGAAGGGGTCGGCGTGGACACGTCGTCGCAGTGGTGTAGTGGAGGCTAGTCTTCACTGCCACTGCCGTGCCGTCGTCGCGACGACACGGACGCGTTGTCATAGGCGACGCAGTGGTGGTGGTGGAGGCGTGGTCTTCGCTGTCGCTGCCGCGTCGTCGTTGTCAACGACGTGGTGGTGTGGTGGACTGGTCTTTGTTGCCGCTGCCGCGCCGTCATCGCGACGACACGGTGGATGGAGGAGCCACGGACGCGTCGTCATCGGCGACGCGGTGGTGGTGGTGGAGGCATGGTCTTCGTTGCCGCTGCTGTGCCGTCGTCAACGATGTGGTGGTGGTGGTAACGGAGACGTGGCTTTCGCTGTCGCTGCCGCGCCGTCGTCGTTGCCAGTGACGACGAGGTGGTGGTGGTGGGGGCATGGTCTTCGCTGCCGCTGTCACGCCGTCGTCGCGACGACACAGCAAAGGAGGGGTTGGTGCGGACGTGCCGTCGTTGTCGATGACGCGGTGGCGGTGAAGGCGTGATCTTTGCTGTCGCTGCCGTATCGTCGTCGTGACGACACGATGGGGGAAGGCGTTGCGCCGTGGTGGTGGAGGCGGCGTGGTCTTTGCTGCCACTGCCACGCCATCGTCGCGATGACACAGTGGGGAGGGGGTTGGCACGGAGGTGTCGTCGTCGTTGACGACGCGGTGATAGTGGAAGCGTGGTCCTCGCTGTTGCTGCCACGCCGTCATCGCGACGACATGGTGGGAGAGGGTCGGCGCGGAAGCATCGTTATCGTTGACGACGTGGTGGTGGTGATGGCATGGTTGCCACTGTTGCTGCAGCGTCGTTATTGGTGACGCGGTGGTGCGATCGGCGGCGGACACGTCGCTGTCGTTGATGACGAGCTGGTGGGTCAGCACGGATGCGTTGTCGTCGCTAACGACGCGCGCAGTGGTGGGGTTGGTGCGTGCGCACTGTCGCCGTTGGCGACGCGGTGGTGGCAGGGTTGCCACATTGCTGCTGTGTCTGATCGACGACACGGTGGGGGGATCCGCGCGGGTGGTTGTCGTCGCTAATGACGCGCGCGGTAGTGGGGTTAGCGTATGCGCACCATCACTGTCGTCGATGACGCGGTGGTGATGGTGGTGGGGTCGGCACAGACGCGTCATCGTCGCTGACAGCGCGGTCAGCTCATAAGGGAGACGGCGAGGGTACAGGACGAGCCGTTGGGCTTGAAATGACACAGCGCCTCGCGCTGAGGTCGTTGGCTACGAAGAGGTCGGGCCAGCGTCAAGGGCGACTCGAGGTCCCACTGAACAACTCGCCTGCACCACCTACACCATCCGACGAGTCCGCACAACAAGCCGAAGACGGCCAGTTCGACCAAGGAGGCGAACTGTCCGGGTGGCGAGGCAGAAGCGCCGCAAGTCGAAATGTAGGTGCAACGGTCGACGGGGTGGTTGGATGAGCCCACCAGGACCCACAGGACGACAAGGGGAGGTCGCGGATGCAGCGTAATGCATCAGTCGAGGGGGAGAGAACGAGAGTGAGGTCGCACGGATGATCGACAGCAGCGGCTAGCACAGATAGTCAGTGCACACGGTCAATGGCGACGCACCTAGGGACCCTGACCCTCCAGGCGAACACACCGAATCACCCGAGTACGAGAACGAGCCCCCGAACGTCGAGCTCGAGGGGAAGCGGAAGGTGTAGATGAGCGCGCGTATTGCTGAAGAGAACGGTGGTGGTGATGGTGGTGCAGCAGGCGGCGTAGCGGCATTCAAAGTTGCCGTGATTGCAGTGTTGTCGTGCTCGTAGTGGGTGTCGAGGATGATCATTCATGATCACCTTACGTGTAGCCTTGCTAGGCATAACGTGGTAACCACAAAAGCGAAGGAGAAAATACAAATATTATTGCGATACAACAGCTTACAACGATCCCTAAGCCATAGTAAACTGGTCTCGCACCACGACACCCTGGAATGAACTACAACTTGTCGTAGTAATAGTCGAGAGCGGGAATATCGGGCTGTGCACCGACACATGTAGGTCACTGAAACAGGAGGAGACCGAGGATGACCTACCTTGAGACCCTTTCGTGTACGAATACCCTTGACCAGATCCTCGATTTTGCTGCCCTTATCGAGCGGTGCTAAGAATAGCGTGTATTCAGTAACCGGTATTTGAACATACTTCAAAGGAATCGACCGCTTACATCCATTCATGATTTCCCAGTGATCGAACACACTCTGGGGGAAGGCTTGTCCTGCGGTTTGTGAACGGAGATCGCCATTGAAGCCGAAGGATTCCATAACAGGCAGGTATGCCTTAACAGTGAACATGGGCGTCCCAGGCCTCTGCTCTTCACTGAAGACTTGACCACGACGTTTATTGAGCACGCTGTAAATACCACCGATGGCATTTTCTGGACATTGAATCTCGACTGGGACAATGTCAGTTTTATATCAGATTATAGGATGGAAAATACAGTACCCAGGTAGATCGGTTCTTGAAGACCTGGTGTAGCAAGCAAGCAGGCAGCATAACAAACACGCCTGCATGTCGGGATAATTTGACCTCCTCCACGGTGGATAGCATCAGCATGTAACTAAGGAATTTCAGATAAGAGAGTTCAGCCAGTGACAGCCGCAATGAACTTACGGTCACGTCCATGACGTTCACGCGGACACCACGCATGTTCTCTTCAGCACAAACGCCTTCTTTCGTTGCCCACTGGAATGCGGCAATACACGAATCTTTGATTTCATTGAGGTACTGCACCCCCTTCGTGACGTCAACCAGTAAGTTAGCACCTGTGGTCTCAGGGCCAAAACACCAGATCTTTCTGGCATCAGTGACATCCCAACCGTACTCATCGGCCAGGATACGAGCGCGTGCTTTGAAATCGTCGCGAGCACTGATGGTGCCAGCCTCGATCGCCTTGGTGAGTTCTTCATCTAGCGGTAACGCCTTCGCGTACAGACGGTTATGCTTGTTCTGCGACTTAGACAGAGCGACCATGGAAGATTCCGCCTTCACAGTCTCGCGATAGCCAACGACAGGATCTGAGATCTTAAGAGGAACGCCTGCATGATCTTCTTGCAAGTCCTAAATTTGCTCCTAAGTGAACACCGAACAGTAGAGAAGTAATATGTCTGACCTTCAAGCAGATCTCCAAGTGGAGCTCTCCGGCGCCAGCGACGATGTGCTCACCGGTCTCAGCAATCCATGCCTGGACACAAGGGTCAGACTTGGAGAGACGTTTGAGTCCTTCGACGAGCTTGGGAAGATCCGAAGCGTTCTTGACTTCAACAGCAACTTGAACGACAGGGGATACGGAGAACTTCATGACCTTCATATTGTGTGCAGTTTCGGAGGTGGTGAGAGTGCCACTCTTGAGTAAGAATTGGTCGATGCCGACGAGACCGATGATATTTCCGGCAGGGCAGTCCTCAATGGGTTCAATGTAGCGACCCATCATGAGTACGGTACGTTGGACACTCTTGACGAACAAGTCTTCTTTCTTCCCGGGAACATAATTGGGTCCTTGGATGCGAATCTTAGGACCAGAGCGGACAGTCCCAGAGAAGACACGACCGAAGGCGTAGAAGCGACCCTTGTCTGACGTAGGGACCATCTTGGAGACGTAGAGAACGAGCGGTCCATTTGGGTCACAATCACGGATACCAATAGCTGACTCGTCGTCCATGGGACCCTCGTACAAGGTCTCAACACGATAGCGCTGAGCGGTGGCCGGAGAGGGTAAGTGGATGACTATCATCTCCAGGAGGGCCTCGCCGGCAGGCAAGAATTTGCGCATAATGGTCTTGAGGAGGAGCTTGGCATCGGCGATCTCCTTCTCCTCTGAAGTAAGTTTGATCTCGAGTTTCTCGCACATGGTCAGGACTTGGTCCTTCTTGTGCTTCATAACAGCATCAAAAACCTTGAATATAGGGTCGAGTACGAACATGTTAAATGCACGTTCAAGTGGCTTGCCGTCAGCGTCTGCAGACTTCGTAGACCACTTCTTGGTGGCGGGATTGAAGAAGTTATCGCCCCAAAGTTTGGAAATAAGCTTGTCCTTGGGAACTCCGAATTTCTTGGAGTACCTGCCGGCAAACTGACGGAGGGTAAAGCCCCATCCGTGGAGGCCAGACCCGAACGCAACAGTACCCTTGTCAGGATAGACTTGGACGTCACCAAGAGCAGCGTCGTGATACGTCGATATGATGACGTTCACGGTCTCGACTGTGCGTTGGAAAGACTGGTAAAGGTCTTCCTTCTGGACTTGGAGTTCAAGAAGGGCACGGTCGACCTTGTTGATGACGACGACAGGTTTGATACGCTCGGTAAGAGCCTGACGCAGGACGGTTTCTGTCTGAACACAGACACCCTCGATACAGTCGACGACAACGAGGGCACCGTCTGTGACCCGAAGGGCGGCAGTGACTTCCGAAGAGAAGTCGACGTGTCCAGGCGAGTCGATCAGGTTGATCAAGAACTCATGGCCTAATGCGATCGAGTTGTAAACCTCAAGAACTGTGCGAAGACACTGGTTCATACCGATTGTTTTTTGTTTGATAACGTCGACGTCTTCCTTGGGCATTTCAAAGTACATGGAGATGGCGGTCGATTTGATAGTGATACCACGCTCCTTTTCGTCTTCACGGGTGTCCGTGAAACGCACGTCCCCGGCTTTCGCTGATGCGATAATACCAGCCTTGGAGACGAGGGAGTCTGTGAGGGTGGATTTTCCATGATCGACTGGCGTGACTTAGATCAGTGGTGATACGATACAATAAGGGAACGAAGCAAACCATGGGCGATGACACTCATGTTACGAATGTTGGTCGGTCGATCCATGAGGGCGCGGACCTGATCTGTGCAAGATGAGACACCGATAGTGTGGAAATGTGGTCTGTCTCACCTACGGTGAAGTTGCTGATGGGACGATGAAGATGAATACGATGAGGAAAGGTAAAAGATAAACGTACACCATGGCGTCAAAGAGTTATAGATGGAAAGTACTGTGGATAGGGGGGGTTTTAAGGAGATCTGGAACGAGTGAGTCGGTCGCAAACGCCGGGACCGCAGCTCGGCGAGTTGAGTCAAGAATTTGTATTCCTAGTCAGAGGGGTTTATAGATCACGTTCAGGGCCGGTTAGATGCAGACGGAACACGTGCACGGAAAACCACGTGGTTATCTAAAGTAATCACGTGACATTGAAGTGGCCGAGTCACCTGGAACGACGTGATGAGGGCGTTGGCGGGTTATCGATCGCTTTCCAGGATGGCCTCCACTTACAGCGGTCCATGGCCCGCACGCAAAATTCGCGACGAGTTTTTCGCGTACTTCCGCAGCAAGGATCACACCTTCGTTCCCTCCTCCTCCACCATTCCCTACGATGACCCCACCCTCCTCTTTGCGAACGCAGGCATGAACCAAGTCCGTCCCTTCTCTCTTCTCGTCGACCCGCCGTCCTCACACGACACAGTACAAGCCCATCTTTCTTGGCACCGTCGATCCCAACTCGGAGCGTGGAAAGCTCAAGCGTGCCTTCAACAGTCAAAAGTGCATTCGGGCTGGCGGGAAACACAACGGTCTCGGCCCATCATAATCAAGATGTCTTCTGACTGACCTCGCTTTAGATCTCGAGGATGTAGGAAAAGACTCTTACCATCATACCTTTTTCGAGATGCTTGGAAATTGGTCTTTCGGTGACTACTTCAAGGCGCGTGTCTTCTCCTCGTTCTTCACGCTTCCTTCACATTTATTCCACTATAGAAAGAAGCAATTAACTTTAGTTGGGAGCTGATGACCCAAATCTACAAGCTCCCGAAGGAGCGGCTCTACGTTACCTACTTTGCCGGCGATCCACAGAATAACATTCCATGTGATGACGAAGCCCGACAAACATGGCTTGATCTTGGAATGGATCCTACACACGTCATTCCATCCAAATTTAATTTCTGGGGTACTCTTTTTGTCCTTTTGTTCCGCTTGCACCTAACTCGTCCGTCCAGAGATGGGTCCGACTGGTCCGTGCGGTCCTTGCAGGTGAGCCCGATGTTCAACTACTGTGGTCCATATCAACTGCGACTACAGTGAAATCCACGTTGATCGAATAGGTGGTCGCGAGGTCCCTCATCTTGTCGATGGTGACGACCCAACAGTCGTCGAGATATGGAACAACGTGTTTATCCAATTCAACCGCGAAGAAGATGGATCCCTCAAGGCCCTACCAGCGAAACATGTAGACACTGGCATGGGCTTTGAACGTATCGTGTCAGTTCTCCAAAACAAGTTATCCAACTATGATACGGATATCTTTCACCCCATAATGGTCAAGATCCAAGAACTTAGCGGGGCACGTCCATATACTGGCAAATTCGGTACAGAAGACGTCGATGGTATCGATACCGCATATCGCGTTGTTGCTGACCATGTGCGAACGCTCTCATTCGCCCTAAGTGACGGTGGCATGCCAAACAACGTTGGTCGAGGCTACGTCCTCCGTCGCATTCTTCGTCGTGGTTGTCGATATGTAAGGAAGAAACTCGGTGCACCCATCGGCTCGTTCTTCTCATCACTCATGCCCGTCGTAGTCGAACAAATGGTTTGCGTGATTCTCCCTTTACGTATCTGTGTTGTACTAACCGCCTTCCAGGGTGATGTTTTCCCAGAACTTCAGAAGAAGCAGAACGAAATAAAGGAAATTCTTGACGAAGAAGAAGAGTCCTTTTCACGAACCTTGGATCGTGGCGAGAAGCTTTTTGACCAATATGCCACCCGTGCAAAGGATGCTGGTTCCAACGAACTTAGTGGTGCTGATGTCTGGCGTTTATACGATACTTTCGGTTTCCCCGTCGACTTGACCCGTCTCATGGCTGAAGAGCTTTCCCTCACTATCAATGAGAAGGAATTTGAAGCTGCGCAAGAGCGATCAAAGGAAGCAAGCAAGGGTACTTTCAAGAGGGACAAAGCGGATAGTGTTAAGCTCGATGTTCACGATCTCGCAGCACTAGAGAAGGACGACACGATACCCAAAACTGACGACTCGTTCAAATACCGTGAGTAGGCTTATTTGCTCCAGCACAACTAAGGGCCCTCAACACCTAAAGCAGGACTCGGAAATATCACCACAAAAGTAACGGGCATTTACTATAATCGTGAATTCATTGGATCGACTGCCAACATCCCTGACGGTGCTCACTTTGGCATCCTCCTCGATCGCACGAGTTTCTACGCGGAAGCTGGAGGTCAGGAGTACGATACCGGGAACATCGTTATCGACGGCGCTTGTGATTTTGAAGTGACGAACGTCCAAGCATATAGTGGCTACGTCCTGCACACCGGTCGTCTCAAGTATGGCCAATTGAATGTTGGGGACGAAGTCATTTCTTCATACGACGAACTCCGCCGCTGGCCGCTCCGTAGTAACCACACTGCCACGCACATCCTTAACTTTTGCCTTCGCGAAGTGCTCGGAGACCATATCGATCAGAAGGGCTCTCTTGTCGCTCCGACAAAGTTGCGGTTTGACTTTTCACATAAAGCTCAAATTGCACTCCCAGAGCTTGCCAAGATCGAATCTATGAGCGTCGATTGGATCAAAAAGAACGTCAAGGTTTATAGCAAAGACATTGATCTTAAATCCGGTTACAGAATCCCTGGTCTCCGTGCGGTCTTTGGCGAAGCTTACCCAGATCCGGTGCGGGTGGTCGTACTCGGGTACGATGTTGACGACATCGCAAAGGATCTTGAGAATCCGAAATGGCGAGGCACCAGCATTGAGTTCTGCGGAGGCACCCACGTCGCAAAGACTGGCGATATCAAGGACTTTGTGATCATCGAGGAATCGGGGATCGCTAAAGGTATCAGACGAATCACTGCTATTACTGGGCAAGAGGCCCAGGAGGCGACACGTATCGCGGACGGATTCAAATTGCGCTTGGACGCACTGGAAGCTAGCTCAGGAAACGAGAAAGACGTTGGTCTTAAGGTTCTCACAGTGGTACGTCGAAACACCGGTATGTTCTGATATCATGCTCATACGTCACAGGAACTTGGACAGGCAGATATCTCGGTCCTGGTAAAAGCGGCTTTGAAAGAGCGTCTGGGAGCGATCCGCAAGGCTTTTGACAAGCAGATAAAGGAGAAAGAAACTGCACTCAACAAATCGGTCAGCCTTGATTATTCTAAAAGGATCTCTAAATAATAAAATGTCGCAGGCCGTTGAAGCACTGGCCACGTATTTCAACGAAAATCCAAACGCTACCGGATATTTTGCAAATATCGATGTGGCTGGCAACCCAAAGGTGAGTTATACCGAGTAGTATGACGGAGCAACTTGACCATTCCCGTGAGAAGATTCTTCAAAACGTTGTCGCCCAAGGCAGGAAACTCAAGAAAGCCGTATACGTGTTCAGTGCCGATGCAGAGGGTGGCAAAGTGGCTCATGCGAATTATGTTCCCGAGGACGTTCGGGATAAGGGGTTTGATGCACGAACGTGGGCGTCCAAGGTGACCGAGGTGTTGGGTGGCAGGGTAAGCTTCTCAATGATAGTGCGACTGGCCAAGTCGATAATTTCATTTCTTTCTAGGCTGGGGGAAAGGAAGATGGTGCTCAAGGTGTTGGTGTGAACCTCGGGGAGGTCGAAAGGGCCGTCAGGATCGCGCGGGAAACATATCCAATGTACAAGTGATGTCTACGAAGGGAGTTACATGCGGCAAACCCTGGCAGCCATCTGTTTTAGAAGTAGAATTGACATCCGGTATCTCCATCATGACTCGTGACTCATGGTGACTCTAGTACTTATATTTCAGAACTCTGCGGTGCCGTCACGCTACAACTGCAAAGCCCTCATGTCGACTGGCCAACTGCATCCGCTCGAGGTCAATCCCCAGACAGGAGAGCCCTTCCTCCGTCTGCCGGCTCCAAACGACAACATTATTCTAACGCCTCCGCGCATGGATGATAAGAAGACCATCATCGCGATCATCAACGACCCCAAGGTATCAATGTGGTTAGAAGGACCGCCGATTCCGTATCACGACGAGCATGCGGAGGAGTGGCTTGGGAAGATCATAGAGGAAAGCGAGGGCATCCTGGTAGATTTAAGGAACGAAGGTCAATTAAATCCCGACGGTCCGTTGAAGTTGGTCGGGGGATGTCCCGTCAGGCACATAAGACAGGTCCTCCCGAATGGTACAGACATCTATCTCGGGGACATCGGGATCATCCGCGCGCGGATGGAAGAAGTGCCCGACCCCGGCGAGAGGAAGAAGGCGGTAGAAGCAAACGACGCGAAAGCGGTGGGGGATCCGAGCATCGTGTGGTCGTTCGGAGGTACGAACAGCATCAGCTCGCAAACGGATGCTAAGCAACCGGGACAGACTATCTTGCGCCATCGCACCACGGACGAGGCATCATGAGCGCGGCGATGGGGACGATACTGAACAAGTGGGCGATCCCGCGGATGAGTGTCCGGCGTCTGGCCGGGTACGCGTTTACGGGGAACGAAGGGAGCAAGCGGGTGTTTGAGAAGAACGGGTTCGAGTGGAAGGGGACGGTGGACAACGGGAAGGTAGTGCGGGGAGAGCACAAGACGCTGGACTGGCTTGCACTGCAGCTTTGAAATATTTACACTGCGGAGCACAGCCATCGCACGTCACATATCATGCGTTCGAGTCCGCCGCTTCGTTCGCTTTCTTCTCCCACCGTAAAATGAGCGGTCTGATTCGGCCAGCCACGCCCGGCTTCGTGATCACCCTCGCCGCCGCGATCATCCTCGGAGTCGTCTCCTTCTCCGTCCCGCTCATCAAGTCGGTCTACTTCCTCAAGGCCTCGCTCGCCGTTCAGGGCGTAAACGGCGACATCACCTTTGGGACCCTGGGCTACTGCACTACCATATCTTCTTCGACCACCTGCTCAAACGCCACCGTTGGCTATCAACTCAGTCAGTCCCTCTCCCCTTGTGCCCCTGCACTCCTTACCCTCCCACAAAGACATAAACGCCCTTGTCGGCAACTCGAGTCGTATTCAGTTGCCTCAGGTCGTCGTAAAATGGCTCACATATGCCCTCGTGCTTCATATCGTCGCTTTCGGTCTCGCTGCCATCGCTGCTCTCTGTGGTCTTCTTGCTCATGTCCGTGAGATGGCCATGGCTTGCTTCAGCAGTTGCATATCCGGCTTTGCGGCTTCCATCGCCCTCGTGGCATTCATCTTCGACATCGCCCTCTTTTTCGTAGCAAAATCTCGCATGAATGCTGTTCAAGGCGGATCGGCTTCAATCGGCAATGCTGTCTGGCTCACTCTCGCCGCCTTCCTTCTTCTCTTCTTTAGCGGCTGCTTCTACAGCGTCGGAAGATGCTGCATCAGGCGCCGTTCGCGTGACGCATGGGGTGGGAAAGTCGGCACCCCCATCGGCACAAATGGGTACAGTGCCAACGAGCAAATGCGCCTCGATGCCGTCAAAGCAGAGGCAGACCGCAAAGCCCGTCAGGCCCAGCCCGAGGTTGGCCTACCTGCTTTCCACGAATACGACCAATCTCAGCCACTCAAGGCTCGTGTGGATGGAGACGAAGTATATTCCGAGGAAGAAGTGCCTTATCGCGACAATCAAAGCGTTTCTACTGCGGGAAATGCTGGCATGGGAACATTTGGCCGTTCCTCTGGAAGAATGTATGCTGGGGGTGGCTACATGCAAGCTACCCCCGGCACACGCGCTGTGGACGAGTATAATAATACCTCACCTTATCACCAGGCGCCGCAACGTCGCGCAAGTAGTAACACGCATACCACCACCACCACTACCCCTTCTATGTACCCACCATCGTCCAATAACAGCAACGCAGTTGGTCCCTCAGCTCCCGTGGCTGCCATGTATGACGCTTCCCAGGGCAACCAGTACAACCACGACCCGTATAGTCCGCAGGCGTACGGCCACAACTCTGGGGCTACTTCCTGTAGGCTCCCTTTTATTTGTTTCTGTACTGTTTTGAACGTATATCTAGATAACCCGCATCCTCAACAGTCTCGCGCTCCTTATGACGCATATGGCGCTTTCAGTCCAGACGCATACAACGCCACGGCTGCCATGGTCAACAATCAACCTCATTCGCCATACGGTGTACCACACAATGTCTCTAGGTCACCTACTCTCCAGCCCGACCATGGCTATGGCGCATACGGTGCCCCAATTATGCCTACCGTAAACGACCCCTACAACGATCCCTATTATGGACATTACCAGGCTCCTTCAAATCCGACGCCCCCACCGCTATCACGATCACCACTTGCGATTGATACCCAAGTTGGTGCACCCACAAGCGTCAGTCCTATTAGAGGGCCAAGAGGTCCCAGAAACGGCACCGGAATGTCTCCACCACCCAGTAGTCCTCCAACGTACGAGTCTGGCCCACCTGGAGCTCCTGGTCAATGGGGTCACAAAGGCTGAGTAAATTGTCCATAATTCTGCGAGGCATCTTCCGTATCATGCGGACTATTTCTAGGACGATCTTCGTACATATTTGATACCCATGTATGTCATAATATATGTTTGACTCTTCCATTCGTCGGCATCCACCCACTTGACGAGAGGTAACCAAGTATACTAGTAGATCGAATCCGTGTCATGTTTACTGCCGATTCTTTCCCCCGAACCTCAAACACTAAAACCGACGAGATGTGTGGAATTCGCTGACGTTTAGAGTTCATCCTTTGGCCTATGGCCTGGGAGGCTGACAGGCTGATGTGGCTCAGAAGACATGAGCATGGAGAGAAAGTCGTGGACGATATCTGCCGCTAGAGTCGCAGTGATCTCGGCTGCACCTCCTCCGTCAGAATCCATAAAGTAGAATGACATGCGGCGTACCATGGTCATACGCGGGTGCAACTTCGACGATATCCGCGCCACTGAAAAAGTACAGTGAGAAATATAAAAGGCTGGGATGCTATGGGATACCAACACGATATTCAAGCCAGCCAACCCTCTGATGATACGCTTGACTTCTCTACTTGTCCACCCTCCGGCCTCGGGGGTACCGGCTACACTGACATTGAATACGGGTTGTCATTTGAGTGCAAGAAAACGAGGACGCACTACCGGGCGCTAGGCCAGGGTCTATCACTAAGGTTAAGTGGACGGCCTTCTCGAGAGCGAGTCGTGCGTACCAATCACATCGATATCGAAACTGCATTTGTGGTAGATCAGTCTCACGTCCGCCACTCGGGTAGAAGTCCAACCTCAAGTACACCGGTGTATCTCCGACTCGTCTTCTGATCCGTTCGACGATATAAACGACACCGTGATCATCGATATCATCGCTGGTTATGAAATGAAATCCCACGGATTCATCGTTCTTGATGTCACCAATACCCTGGTGGGAGGCACGATCAATGTCAGGGTGCTATCCTGCAAAAGTTTCATGACCACTCACTTCGAGCTTGCACCGAAGACCGGCATGGATGCTAGAATTAGCAATGAGACCCTCCTCGTTTGCGATGTAAAAGAATGTGCCATGTGTGATGCGCGATTGTTCTGTCACACCACCAGGGTATCCACCCCACGTGTCGAGGTGTGCGTCGAAATGAATCACCGAGACTGGCCCATAGACTTTATTGAGCGCACGGAGTATAGGGAGAACGATGGTGTGGTCACCACCAAGACTAGACCACAGTAAGAATACGGTGAAAGGTACGCTGATGTAGTCGATATCACCTGACGATTCTTGGATGCTCGCGGCCGTCCTTTGCCAGACGCGCTCCGGCCGACCAGACGGTCTTGTTCGATGCGAGGGGGCGCGCAAGCAAGGTAGAGTAGGCAACTTCCATTTGGTCTACTGCCAAAGCATTGTCATACGGTATGACAGGAACCTGAACACTAGATTAGCGCGCAACGGCATGTGCAGAACATAAGGACATACATCTCCGCAGTCAAGAAGTCTTAGGTCTGATGTGTATGGGTTATTACCCCATGCCAAGGTATAGCCGCGAGACGCTTTTTGGCGTCTGCTACCCGAACGGATCGCATAGGGTCCAAAACGTGCGCCAGGGCGGTAACTTGTGCCGGTGTCGAATGGCATCCCGAGAATGGCAATGTCAAATGCAGCAGATTCATCCTCTAGACAACGCACATAGTCTGCATGGGCGAAAGACAGTGGTCCTGAGAAAGACTGGTCGATTTGCTTTCCGTATTTCGATAGCCATGTCACGGAATCTGGATCATTGACGTCGCGGAATGGCTGTTGGTATCCACGGACAATTGTAGCCAGCGTTACAGCCACGTGAAGAGCGACACAGTTCTTCATCTCCTGATAGGTCGTCCTGTCAGAGCTGCGTCTGGGAAACAACGATCAAGGGATGTATACGGGCGCCACTGGCCAATGCACCCCGTGTTCGGCACCAGTATACTTACGTCGTCAAGACCCAAAATCTCGGCATAACCACACGACCTGAAGCTCCTGGGCCCCTGCAGCCTTGGATTCAGGTATCCGTCGAATTTCTGAGACCGGGGTTAGGTTGGGCTGCAAAAAAGAATGACCAGGTCATGTAACGTTCAGGTCAAAGAGTCACATTTGCATTTCGCATCTATTGTCTTGAGCCTCAGGCCCCCAACTTGAACAATTACAATTCGAAGGTCGCTACAGTACGCATCTTGCTACGTAGATTCCTTTGATTGAGCTCGACGGTGAGCAAAGGACGTGCGCAGTGCCAGGACCTCCCATTGCCTACGCTTCATGGTGACCGTCATCTCGGGTGGCGCGCCCCTCAGATCTACCGAGAGAACACTGAGATACCTCTGCGGTTCGGGAGAATCATCAACCTCCCCTTCCTCCCCACGATCTTGCTCCAGGATTTCATCTTCCGCCAGGTCAATATCCCCGCCAAACACTTCCTCCGGCGTGCTCTTCGGTTGCGCAGATGAGTTCCCAGCAAGGAGGGAAAACGGAGCCGCGACAGTCGCCGATAAAAAGGCGGATGCGTTGTCGATAAATGTCTTGGGTTTCCTCATCGGAACAGAAGACAAGATATACCTCCGCCTTCGCCACACGTTCGAGGCGGCGCTTGCTGGAGGCGGGTATGTGGGGTCACATGAAAAGGACACAATGATCTCCTTTGATTCTTGACTGTAGGAGAACTGTGGAAGTGGGTGAGAGTATGCGTTTGGGTATGGCTGGGAAATCGGCCGTCTATGTCTTAGGACGAGTTGGTCCCCTTGTATGAATCACAATCGGTTAACAATCTAGCATATTTGCCATATCGCGCATACCCTCGACATCGATCGCGTGCCCTGAAGCCCTTGAGCACAAAGCGCCGGAAGTATCGATGAAGAACACCTAGATGATGCAGACTATAAGCCGGGCTGAGTTTCGCAAACCTAAGCTAAAGTGACAAGCCTGATTGTTGGCCTCTGGATTTCTCAAACCTTGGGAGATTGTGTGAGCTCGAGCCAGGTTTTCGAATTACAACGTCATAGCCCACCTTCGACAAGGGATTGCTCTTTCTCGGGCCACAGGACAACTGATGTTCCATCCTCGACTTCATCCGCACGGACGTCCCACAGACGACCTGTCGCGACAGACCGAATCACGAAATAACCTGGGGGAAAACCAAAGAGATGTGCCATTATTAGCGTCGAGGCGATACCTCGATTTAGGTGGCTTGGTGTAGTTTGAGTCACATCGTAGTAATGTACAGCCAAGGACTAGTAAAGAAATACAACACAAGACCATCACAACATCAGAAGAGGGGCATGCATAGTATAGGGGGGCATCTCGAATCATTCATCCTCATCCTCCTCCTCGAATGCGCCAGGAACATGTCGGTACCCTCCCACTCGGTTTACTGCCCTTTGGGCGCATTCTGTACGCTGCTTCTCGGTGAAGTCTTCCAGAGAGTACGCCATTTTAGAAAGTCCCTTCCACTCATGGCGGGCAACAATGCTTCCACCAACGCGAGAACTTTCCCAGCCGACACTCATCAACGCAGGCTCCTGTAATGCGCATCAACAATCGCCTTTCCAAGTAAATGGAGGTAGCTATTACCCTTGAACTCCAGCTCACGTCTCGGACACAGACTGTTGCACGAGATCCCGTTAGAGGTTCCAACTCAGGGCCAGATGGATCAAATGACATTGGTAAGGTTTGTGAACGATCTAAAATTTGAACAATCCGACCGTCCAGCGACCAAATCTTCAAGAGATAATGCCCGTTGATTACAATGTGATGAGCAGTAACAGTCGTGACTCACGTGGATTCTTCCATCCGCAGATCCTGAATAGATATATTGACCTCCTGTGGTTTCCAAAGGGCTGAAGTTACATCTTATAAGGGTACGCAAGACCGCGTGCCCTCGATAAGTCATGACACTACAGTCCCTGGGGTGGGCATGATACTGAGGCCTCGGGAAATGACCATATCTACACGCGTGCGTTAGTTTAGAGTACGCTGTAACTCTACAAATCCTACCGATAGTCGTAATCTCGACACCGATAATCCAGGTTTGCAACTGAATCGTAGTCGTCACTGCTACACATACTACGGAGATCCCACAACCGTAGTGCTTGATCCTTGCCATTTGAGATGACGTATCTTCCATCTCCCTTGGGAGAGACACTTGTGATCCCTTCGGTATGACCAACAAGTACACCTGATGGTTTTCGTGACCCTCCTAGCGAACGTCTGTCCCTGCCATGAATCCTAATTAGCCAAAAAAAATGTAAGGAGGAAAAATAGTTATTACCAGACTTTGAGAAATGTATCATCCGACGCGCTGACCAAAACATTTCCCGACGCAGTATCGGCCCAACAACAGCTGTTGATATCATCCGAGTGTGCCTTGATCTTGACTGTTCTGCGATCAGCCAAAAGATCATACACTGGATTATCGATAAGCAATGATAGCGGGTACGGAGGTACGTCCCCCCTACCAAAAATATGACCACTTCCACCTGCGACCACTTCGTTACCATCCGCGGAGAACCTACAGCTCCAAATCCCAAAGGAATTATCGCTATAAACCCCCCACAAGGTCCGATTTTGACGGCGACCTTGATCTCCAAGGTGGATGGGTGTCTGTACAGAGGAGGAATCCAATGTATTTGTCATGTACACTGTGGGTGACTACCACATGTGAACGCGAAACTCGATTGCAGAGGAAGTTAGAAGACCCACAATAGATGAATAAATCATCCTATATTATATCACTGAGTTATCATAGCTCTGTCTTGCAGATGAACCCATGCCTTTCGTTATCAGGACTCAAGTGTGAATCAGTGATAGTCCATCTCCCAGGACGTCCTTGAATGGTCTTCAAAACTTTAAGAGTTGATTCGTGATTACTTTCATGCTCTTCAAAGACCGACGCTCTGCGCCGCGGGCTTCGTCGTGGTTTGACGTACTTGACAGGTGGTGATGTCATGTCATACACATGGAGACGGAAGTCTGTTGAAACTAAGCTCAAGGAGTCCCAAAACTGACTCACCGACTAACCTTGACAACACGTGTAATAAAACGACGAATCTATCCATCTGGATGAGGTGCCAAGTTCAGGGTGACATGAAATGAGGTGGTCACCTTTGGAGAATTGTCCGACATAAAGATTTGCGCCATTGGAGGCGACGGCAGTTCCGTTAGAATTAGGTATGAGTTCCTAGATAGAACGGTTGAGCACGACCGTGGTCCGTAAGGCTAGAGGGAGCATACTCTAGACAGCTCTTCCCTGGACGGTGGGCATCGAGAACTGCAAGAACGGTCTAAAAGTAAGCGAGAAATGTTCTTACTGCCCTTTTCCCGTCTGAGTCTGTCCCCCACGCGACTAAATTCGCCGCTCATAAGCAGTTCAACGCCTCTTTGCTGAGGTTCGGCATGGGGCAAGTACCATTGCTTGTTCCAATGTGTACCGGTTGTATATTCGTCGTAGTCGCCTGAATCCTCTTCTTCCTCGTCCTGGTCTCCGCCAGAAGGGGCGGTCCGCAGTAAACGTACCAGATCGCCATAAGTGATCAATTGTCCCTCGTCGTTGTGCACACTGGAGGTAGTCGTCCTGTCTGCCGGGCTACCGGGCTGTAGCTGTTGAAGGTCGAACAGGGCTAGGAGAGGAGACGTGAGAGGGGCATGGCCGGAAAGGCATGCGGCGAGGCGCTTACAACGTAAGATCTGAGCGATGGTGCTACGCGGTTCCCGTGCGGGAAGGGTATCGTCTTGTCCATTCTCGAGTTCAAGGACGCTATCGTCGCCCTCAAGGTAGGCATCCGGGCCCTCGTAGGCCTCGTCGTCGTCGGAGGGCATGTCGATATCGAAGTCGTATTCAGGCATGGGGAAGAACTCGGAAGCTTATGAGAACGTGTGATCTATAAGCTTGATGCCATCTCACGTGGCGCTGGCGGTCCGAGGTCTCTCCAGCTGAACGGAGACCCTGAGGCGAGCACGGGCGAGAGTCTATTGAACCGGCCTTTCTCTAGCACGACGTACTCCAAGGCGCTCGTTCACCGGCACCGCCGAAACGTAGTACCGCTCAGTCGACGCGATGTTTTTCAACTCCGCACTTGATTTGCACGACGACGACCAGTCTCCAGAGTCACGCTCGCGATGACGGTCCCCATTACTATCACTGCGGATGAGGTCAACTGTCTGATACATGCATATTTCCAAGACTCCGGTGGGCAACTTGGTGGCCGACGTCTCTTTGTCTAACTAGTTTTAGGCTTTCAACACTCGGCTTTCTCGCTACGCATGGAGGGTCGGTTGGATCACTCCCATCATATCAAGAAGCACATTCCACGAGGCGAGCTGGTGGAACGTCTCAGCAGGGCACTCTTATATGCCGAAGTCGAGGCACACTGGAAAGGTGATTCGTTGGCGAAGAACTGCAAGAGTGGCTTCTCTCTACTGGAACGTCATGTATGCTCCTCCGACCCGCACCCAACGGCGTCCCTAGCTCCACAGAAACCCGGAGAATCCAGCGCAGTCATGTCGGCCGGCGAGCCCGGCGTCAAACGCAAGTCAAACTCACCTACTACAGAGGATGCTCGTGCCGAAAAGCGGGCCCGAAAGGAACCTGAAGACAATCATGCGGCGATGGCTGTTGACGGTTCGTCCATCATGTGTAGCAGTTGCATTCCCAAGTGACGTGTATCCTCAGGGCCTTCTACCATTGTCCCCAAAGAAGCGAAACCAGCTGAATCACACCAGCCCTCCTCTGAGAGTGCAGTCAAGAAATCGAGGACGAAACGCTTAGACCCAGTCAGATTGTTGCAAGCACACAAAACCGAGGTGAGTTTTGTCCAAGTCACTATCGGCACCGAGGGACGGGATTTGTAGGTATTCGTAGTTGCTTGGAGCCCAACTACATCGGGACAATTGGTATCGGGGTAGGTGCTGAACATTGGTCGATTCGTTCATCTGACGCGTAACACGTCAGGTCACGCGATGCTACAGTCAATTACTGGAACGTCGCAAACGACAGCTCGCCGTCCTCTGCGCGTCCGACATTGAGCCTGTCTAACCTTGCCACCTCTCCCCAAGCTGACTTGACATCCATTGACTGGAGCCCCGATGGTTCGCTAGTTGTGATAGGATCGTATGATGCAACGCTCCGTGTTTGCACCTCCGCGGGAAAAATGTATCTGACAGACGACCATCACAAGGTTGGGCTAAACCGCATCCTCACATTGGGTAGCGCTGACATTTCAAAGGGTCCCATTTTCGCTGCCAAGTTCTCTCCCTCAGGGCAGTGGATAGCTACAGCGAGTTTGGACAGCACATCATGTGTGTGGGACATCAAAAATAAGAGACTGCTCCGACAATATCGAAATCACGAAGGTAATGTGACGTTGGGTCTACTGGGAGGAATTGACCTAATAAGGCGTGCCAGAAGCTTGTTGTTTGGACGTTGACTGGATCGATGATTCTACGTTTGCGAGCGGCGGGAGTGACCGCGTGGCTCATATTGTTTCCTTGAACGGGACCAAACCCATTCAAACTCTCAGGTGCGCAGGTTGACTGAAGTATCCGGTATTGGAGTTGACCGTGGAACAGAGGACACGAAGGGGAGTTGAATATGCTCAAATGCAACTTATCACGCACACGTCTGGCTACATGCTCGGAAGACACGACCGCCCGAATATGGAATATCGAGAACCTGCACTCGGAAAAGTCGATAACTACCGAGGTTGTCTTGAAGGGTCACAAACGATGTCTGACCACTATCAAGTGGTGTCCAAATCCTCAAGCAGGGGAGAACGAGCTGGTAGCAACGTAGGCGGCCACTCCAGCTGGACGGCGTGTGTATAGCCTCATTCTCTGACAGGGCATCCTTTGACTTCACAGCCCGACTGTGGGATTCGGTGACAGGAGACTGCTTGAAAGTGTTCACGCATCACACCAAGTACGTGTTTGCTCTGTCGTTTAGCCCTGACGGTTCTCTGCTGGCAAGTGGCGGTGGTGATGGCTCGTTGAATATATATGATGTCAAGGTGGGTGGAGGCGAATCTCGCAGTGAGTCGCAAGGCTAATTGTTGTATGGAGACACGGGAACGGGCGTGGACATGGTCGTGCGGAGAGAAGACGGGGATATTCGAGATTGACTGGAAGCGATGGGGAGAAAAGAGTCTGATTGCGATGGCGATGGAGCACAGGGTCGTCGGCGTGGTCGACCCAGCAAAGTTGCCTCGGCACGGGTAGATGACGTCGACGTCGATGCTGACTAATTTAACTTGCTTGTACACTACCATGTCCTTCTTGCCCCGTACCGCGCTGCACCTCTTCGTGCGCTCCAGAGTCCAGCCCTTGCGCCCTGGTTCACTAAAGCATGTCGTGAAACGCCCCACAGTCGTCTCTCTGCTCCCCCCTCGCTCGTTCTCGCGCACCTTGATCACAGATGCTCAGCCCGTCACACAGGCTTCTTCGCAAGACGCCTGGAAAAAATTCGCGATCACAGCCGTACGCAGCATGCTGCTCACCGTCGTCCCTTGATTCTAGCATGTACACTGTAGGCTGCTGTGGCAGGCACCGTCGTCGTCGCGGAAGGTTTCTTGAATAGGGATACGCGTGACTCTTTGACTCCTGCTGAACAATCCTATCTACACGACAGCTTCAAGTATACTGGGGGTGGCCTCGTCCTTACGGCGTTAGCTGCCCGGAGCATGTTCAGGTCTGGAGTTGCGTTCAGGATCATGTCGGCGAATCCATGTATGTGTCCTTTAGTTGGTCCCCCCTGTCTAACCGTGCCTTACAGGGCTTGTACTCGGTGTGAGTCTTGTCGGGAGCATCGGTTCTATGATGGGGGTATATTACACCCCTCCGGAAAGAACCGTGCAGAAACATCTCTTCTGGCTGGCGAGTCATTGACATCTGGTAATATGTGTTTTCCTGACGCCTCATAGGGGTTCAATGCCTGTCAAGCAGCAACACTAAGCCCGCTGTTCTTCCTTAGTCCAGCTATCTTATCTCGTGCCGCACTATACACGTGTGGGGTTGTTGGTTCCCTGTCTTACGTTGGCGCAACTGCAAAGTGCGTCAGTTTATAAATCTCTTGCCCTGGTACTCATCTGTCGGAAAGGAACGACAAGTATCTTTACATGGGTGGTCCCCTTCTCGCCGGTGTCACTGTTGTAGCACTTTCTTCATTGGCTCCGATGGCCCTCCCACTTGGTATCCGAGGGCTAGCTGTCGCCGAGTCTATCTCTCTTTATGGTGGTCTGGCCGTGTTCGGTGGATTCGTGCTCTATGAGTAGGCTTTTATTTTGCCTTTTACCTCGTTTTTTGTCCCTGACTTTTTCTTTCCCAAGTACTCAAAAGATTCTTCAACACGCACGTATGGTAGACATGGGAGCCATTCCCAGAGATCCGATGAAGGAAGCAATTGCTCTGGAACTTGATATGATCAACATTTTGTGAGTCTTACAAGGGTTAGTGAGAGCCGAGGCTGACACTATACCAGTGTCCGCCTTGTTCAGATTCTTATGATGCGCTCCAACAACCGGAAATGATTCGTGAGACGTGCGGGATGAGTCCGAGTCTGCAATTGAGTTTAATTAGTCCTCTCTTGTTCCTCGAAAACTATCTCAGTACAGATATTTGCATCCCATCTTAAGTACTAGAAATGTCCAGTCATTGTGACTATGAAACCTCGCCTTTTCCCAGGTCTTGTAGCATAGTAACAAAACTTCCAGGGTCAATGATTTCAGTACCACCGTAAGTAAGGCGCTTCCCGGTCTTGGCTGCCCACTCTTCTAAGTTCCCGTACTCGACGTAACTTGCACCCCCTACGACGAACACCATGCCATCTGTGAAGGCCATGCGTCGTGCTCTGCCGGTAGTTGATGCACCACTAGCCCCAGGTCCACTACTTGCTCCAGAGACACCTAATCCCTGGGCATGTCGCGGCGCACGAGGGTCGAGGAACAAATATTCGTCAGTTTCCTGCAAAGACTGATTCGATGCAGCCGATGAATCCATGAGTGCTTCGACAAATCGCGTCACAGGGAGCAGTTTGTTTGCCGGAAGGAAATTCTTTACGCCCGAAATTAAGTTCTCTAAGCCTCCCTCTTTCAGACGGTCGGTAAGCTGCAAATGAAGTCTCGTTAGAGAGCGAGTGAAAAATCTTTCGAGGATACGGACTTTGTTTCCGAAAGCCGTGAAACCTCTAAACAGCTCCCCTTGACCACCGAGTACCGGTGTGGATGTTCCACCGACGGCGGTGGAAACAGTCATGCGTGATATTTCTCTAGTTCGTCGAACGTACTCGAATGCTGCCATGTCTGCACCTGCACTCCTGAGCTCCTTCTCTAGTTCTGCAATATCGTCCTTCGAAATTGCATTGTCTGGGGAAGAGAGGTAGAACACTAGGACGAGACGGAGCTTGTCCTCGGGGCTGAAAGGCCCATCTGGCCGAGGTGAACGAAGCATCTCCAGAATGGAGGGTACCGTCTGGCAAGTCAAACCATTAGGCGACGTTGTGAAGTACGACTCAGGGAATGCTTACTTGCTTATTGGCTGCCTCTTCGGTGCTGAACAACTCGTCGAGACCCCTTTTTTTGATTTGTTCAAGCAGTGCCGTGGCAATATTCATGTGTGTATCAAGCGTTGCCTTGCGAGCAGTGAGTTCTGGAAGCTGCGTTATGGCAGTCTTCAGATGTGCTGCATTCGACGAAAGGTCACTGGGTGGTGTCAACTGTATGTTTCGAAACCATAGGAGTGCCAACCCACAGCTGCGAGATATCATTAACATCACTCACACCCGTAGAGCGTGTAATTTCGGCAGCATCTTGCTTATACTTGTTCAACTCGGCGTCGATGTCCTCGGCAACTTGAGGGAACGGGTTCGCGGCATTTTTCGCCCAAAAGAAGTCCTTCGAGTCGAAGTCATACGAACGTTTTTGAGGGCTAGTAACGACGACCCGATTAAGTTTCATCTCAAGACAATCTGATACAAGGGCCTGATACGTCCAACCATGAGAGATCATAGAGACAAGGTCTACGTTCCTGTCCAGGATGAGCAGCACTTGAATAAATCATTAAGACGTGGATGGGCAGCTGAATTAGGGTTAGATCGCACATGGTCTTTGCAGGTTAGACAACCCAGAAGAATCTTGCGAGAAGAGCGATGCGGTCGGGCCATGTGCGCGTGAGGCAGAAAGCAACGCATCTCGAATCTTGACGTCGAGTTTCTTGGCCACCATTTCTGCTGCATTGCCCTTAGGAGAGCGGATGATGGGTACGTGTCCTGTGTGTTATGAACCCTGACTGAGCATTCGATAACTGCTGCGTGTGCGTACCCGTAGTTATAACGGCACTAAAGATCCCACTGGCAATACGTTCAATCTCATCTTCGATCTGTTGTTCAGTCGAGGACGGGGAATTGAGGAGTTTGTACGAGTAATGAGGTTTAGGTTGCGAGGGAACTGCTTGAGACAGCAAGGGTAATGGCGATAACAAGGAGAACAGCGAAGGTGACGGTGCGATAAATGATAGATATTGATCAATAACCTGATTCAGAGGATCAGTTGGAGAGACATAGGCTCGACGTAGAACAGCGATCAGACCAACCTGCTCTACCAACTCTCCGATGCCAGATGTTGCAACTGAAGCTGCAAGCTCCTCGAGAAGTGCACGAGGTAGTGGTTCGACAAAATTGAGGTGGAAGGACTCGTATAAACATTTGTCAAGGTCCTCTGATATTCGGCGTATATTCGCCAAGGTTGGGGAGACGAAGTAAACCGCGGGAACGTCCGGTAATGGAGGGCGGGTTGAGTGTAGTTGACTACGATCGTGTGAGCGTCACAAAGATGAGAAGATAAAACTACGTACACGTGCAGAGTCACACCAGCATCGCGGAGATCTTGGACACGGAGTACCGTTGCAAGGACATCTTTTGTTTGTTGATCCAAGACTAGCACTTTCCAGACTAGAGGGGCAGTGGACGTCGGAGCTTTGGCTTGTGGTGCTGGCTTTGATTGGGTGGATGTTGCGGCTGCATCTTGGGAGACACCCACGTCGAGTAACGCGAGAAGAGCGTCTGTCTGAGCCTGTTGCAGCGTTGTCGGTGCGATTGCCTTGCGTGGGATGAGCGGGGCACGTTCGACGGCGAGCTGAGTGACTTACGTGCTTGAGGGCAGAGCTGGCCATGCTTTGTATTGGACGAGCTCCAACAAGCAATGTAACACGCTGTCACGTGGTCTAAACACGTCACGGTTCTTGTCTCGTCTCTATGACATCGGCTACCCTCCGTGACCGATTACAACTGTTCGTTATAACCGTATTGAGCACATCTTGCCATGCACTTTCAGAGTATCAAACGCCGTAGCGCAAATCTCCGATGAGGTGGATGGTGGACAGACTCCCGGAAGTGCCGTCTTCTGCTCCGTTGGTAAAGGCTCGCAAAACCTTCGCGGGTCAATACTTTTCCATGCAAGCGAACATTGTAAATGGTGTCGAGCTCTACCCAGTCCGATAAATGCGAACATCGGAAACGGCCGCTTCTTATCATGGTGAGTGTCGAGTTAAGGAGCTCCACTGACGCAGGTCCTACCACGCTGTTATCCCTGCGTCGTACCTCCCATCTAGCCACACTTTTCGAGCCAACATCTCAGGGCATAAACCCTATGGCGAGTGGTGCCACCAGTTTGGTGAATGCCTGAACACTGGCACGTTGTGTTGTCGTTGTATTTCTCTGCTTCGTTTTGATGGCCTTTGCTCTGCTACTCGACCGCACTGTTGAAGCGCACTTGTAGTTCACCCGCGCAGCGATTAAAATAGTGCCGTTGCGGCTACAGTCATGCGAGTACGCCATCAAAGACGGTGGGTTCTGAATTACTCCACTATTTTCGGGTAAGTCCGAGCGGTGGGTATCCATATACTGGAAATCCCCTCCCTTCAAGTTCTGTGTTTCGGGTGCGATGCTACTCTGCAATTAATCAGGCCTTTGACATGAGGGCAGTCCCTGATGCTTGTAGGTCTGGTGCGGTAGATGTTGATAAGTGACATGTCTACACCCACGTGTCATCTGAAACATATTTTGCTCCACTCAGCCGCTTGTCGATGGTGAGAGACTTTTTGGGCCACTCTTCCCATTGGTTGATAGCCGTTAGATGATGCATCCGAGGACTCGAACTACGACCGAGTCTCCTGAGGTCACCGTTTGCCTGGAAATTTGTCACTTTCTAGGCTGCATCTTACATCTTACGGCTGATATATCTAAGACGAGCGCTTGGACAGGATTGTGCCACAACTGAGCGTCACATTTCATGTTAAGTTTACTCATCAAAACAGCACGGCCGTAGAGTAAGGTGACCGTTAAAAAGCCGATGGACGGGGGCGTAGTAAAGCAATATATTTGGAACTCAGTAAGCGTGCAGCTTGGTGTTGATATATTTGGTCACTGGTGGAGCTTTGAACCCTCGGCTTGCCAAGAGACAAGTCCAAGCCAACCCATGAGGCACCCTCTTGAAATCAACAGATCCATGTCACATGCAGTCCGCATGCTCGGAGCTGGTCAGGATGGGACCTGAAGGTTGATCTACTGGATCCCAGGGGGTAGTGATGACGGAAGTAAGTGGCAGCGGCGCGTAGCCTGGAGTGGAGCAACACCAGGAGCTTGGCGGGGAGTGATCTTGGGGTGATCCGGGGAATATGGCGTCTGCAACGCACAGGGCAACGCGTACCAACCATTTAAATTCTCACTCTTCCGCTTCCAGCTCCACTTGCCCTCCTCCGCTCCTCCTTCTGCATATTCGGTATTCCTCCATGTACTCCCATCCTCAACCAAGCGCCGATAGTGATCCATTCGCATCTTATTCACAAGCGCTCCACGATTACACTCTTCGCCTCTGGACAGAGTCCCGAAGGAAGGCGGAGGAGAAGGCGCGCTCCAGAGCTGCTCGCAAGGAAGAGACCGCTCGCAGACGACGGGAGATCGGGAGCGCCGATTCTCCCGAGACGTCAAATTCTCGCCATGCGTGAATCCATAGACACCGGTTCCTTATGTCGCGTCATTCGTTGGTCGGTATCGTAGTGTTGAACCTCGTTGTCGTCGCGTCGGTTAACGTCCAGCTTAACCAGTGAGCCCACTCTGCTATCCGTGTATCTCTGCAAATCAGCAATGTTCTTGTATTTCCCTAAATCGTCCTTGTCCCTCAATGTAATTGTCTGGGCAGCCGCCCTTGCATCGATCAATCTTTGTGGGTTTTACCGTGGTTCCTTTCCCGACACCTCGGATTGATGCTTAACTCGAGATTCAATCTATAGAATTCCGACTCACCGCCACCTCAAGCGGGACTTTGTTCCCCGACATCGATCAGTTGCGCTATCGATGGAGACGAACGAAACTAGAGATGTTCTATAGCCCTATCTAGCTGTATTCTCGTCGCCGCATAGTATGCGTCGCTCTGATCGCCATTGAATTGCTAAATAAGAGACTCATTTGCCTCGCATGGCAACCCGTCTGGGCGTAGAGCAGACCAACTTTGGCGTGTGCCCCCTGGAAATCCTAAAGGCCTAATCCACGACGCACGTTCGTAAGCTAAAGCCTTGCATGCGGCTAGCGTCGTTTAAGCGCTCTCAGATAAAAGGCCCGGCGTGATGTAAGGGCAAGCTTCTGCATCCCACTGGCGATGTTACTCACTGGATCCGGTGCGTGGCGCTCTGTTGTGGTGCTCGTCTCCACCACCGCGCTCGTGAGCGGGCAGCAGTCCATATATACCGTACCGGGAGCTTTCCCCACCTCCTTGTACTCTGAGTATTACAACAACCCTACAGCAACGTCGGAACAGCCCCAGCCAGTCATCTCCGACCCAGTCACTGTGAGTCCACGTCATGGATAAGCTATTATATCATTTTTACCATCCTTAGCACCAAGTGTTTCCGTATTCGCTCACCGATCCAAAGCACATTCCCCAGGTGAAGCCTATTCACCTTTGCATATGCTACTCTGACTTGCCGGCTAGAACGACACCTCAGATACATCTCCCCTTCCTCCGGTGGCCAGTCCTTCGAAGCTTTTGGACCATGCAATCGCACAAGTCAAATCAATTTCGGTCAACCCAATCTTTGGCACAAACCAATGCGCCCGCTGCCAGGCGTCATTAGAGGTCGCAAAGTTTCTCGCATTAAGCGCACCGGAGCAAGGATCAAATTTTGCCGTTGCCCTCTGTCAATACTTTAATTACTCATCGGCCTGTGAAACGAATTACGGACCTCTCAATCTCGGCCCTATCCTCACACAGGTGATGTCGTTTGCCGATGTCGGTGGATACGATGGACAAGTGAGTGCCTCGTAAAGGCAATCAATGATCCCAGATTCACGTTACTCTTTTAGCTTCTTTGTGCCCAATTCCTTGGACTTTGTTCATATCCGGACACTTTGCCTTTGAATCTCACGGGATGGTTTGCCAAGCCAAAGCCGAATCCTCTCCCTGCATCAAAGCAGCCTAGCGGCAAGCGCCTGAAAGTATTACACGTCTCTGATCTCCATATCGATCCTCGTAAGTCCCTTCTGGCTTTTGCTGCCGGTGTCTCCGGTTGGCTTACCGAGTTCCAGGCTATGCCAACGGTGCAGAGGCAAACTGCACCAGTGGGCTCTGTTGCCGCGAAAATGCGTATAACCGGCAAAGTCCCAAGACGCCATTGTTACCAGCACCTCGATATGGCTATTTCTTGTGGTGCGTTACCCCGCAGTCTTAGAATACACTGAACGCACCTCGGGGATTTTAGCGATTCCCCGTATTCATTGATCACTGCCACCCTCGAGGCTATCCCTCGTTTAGCTGGTACGGAGAAAACCGGATTTGATTTCTCGCTCTTTACTGGTGATCTACTCGCCCATGATCCCAATAATCAACAATCCAGGTGAGTCGGGCAGTGACCCTTCTGGCGTCTTAACTAAGCAAGTCGTTAGGGCCTATTCCGAGTATTCGGAGGTAAGGTGGGAAGAATGCTATTCACTCTTCTGAAGCGTCTCTAGGTTGTGTTGTTTGATCTCCTCAAACGCATGCTTGGGCCAGGCCCGGTATACGCGACTCTAGGCAATCACGACAGCTATCCAGTTGATTTAGCGTCCTCCAATTCTCTTGGTGGGGATTTAGGTCAGCAGTTTGGATGGTACGCCGAGTTGCTCACGAAGGTATCTTTATATTGACATGTATTCAGGTTATATGATCATATCACCGCTCTTTGGAATTACGAAGGCTGGTTGCCGGAAGACTCGGTTGAATACTCGCGTGCTCACTACGCAGCATACATGGTGAAGCGAACTGATGGATTGAGGGTCATTAGTTTGAACACAAATTTATGTACGTCTATGAGTTGAATCATGTAGTACACTTATCAGCAATATGTTTATCTCTTTTCAGGGTATCGGTCAGTGTCTACATCGTCCCACCTATCGTTTTCTGAACCATCCATAGGTCGAACTACTTCAATTATATCAATTCGTCACACCCGGATACCTCTGGCATGATGAGATTCCTAACTGATGAATTACAAGACGCTGAGGATGCAGGCGATCGCGGTGCGTGAATGGTTAACTATGATGCAGCCCGTACTGATGGAAGAATAGTCTGGATCATTGGTCATGTGGTTAGCGGTTGGGATGGTTCGAACTCGCTATACAACCCAACAAACCTTTGTGTGTCGCACCGCTTGAGATCCTAAACCTGACTGAAACCCAATGTTTGACAGTTTATCAAATGTAAACCGTCGTGCTTGTTTACCATTCCACCATCTCCTTAACGAGATCTACAGCGTCGATCGTTTCTCTCCTCACGTCATCGCAAGTCAGTATGATGACTTTCTCCGTAAACAGCCATCTAACCTTGTTGTAGATATCTTCTGGGGCCATACCCACGAGGATCAGATATCCGTATGTGCTTTGGATGTGCCACTCATTGCATCTTTGTAAACTGGACGTAGATATTTTATACGAACAATGCCACGGACATGAACAAGGACACCGCTCAAACATTATCTTGGGCATGTTCTTTACTTCCCTGCTTCAACATTCACTGATGCTTCTCAGACTGGACCATCGGTGACACCCCTGACAAACCTGAACACTGGTTTCCGAGTTTATGAGGTCGACTCTGCTGTATGTCCAAATTCTCGAGGGTACGAGTACTGAAGTACTAACATCCACCATTCATAGACCTTTGAAGTTCTCGATGCTCACACGTGAGTTGCTCCGTGTGCAGTAGTCACAGAAGCCGGTCTAACGTCATCTTCGACAGTTATATAACCCCTGTCAATACCTTCAGTGCTCTTGATCCACAGATCGAATATGGTCCCACATTCGAGTTAGAGTACAGTACTAGGGAAACTTACGGAGCAAACATTCCCTGGGGCGGCAACGACCCGCTAAACGCAACCTGGTGGCAGCTTGTGACTGAACGTGAGCCCTTTTGATCGATCTCTGGTTCCCCCCTCACCCCCTTGGTTGCAGAGATGACTGTGAATTCTACCCTAGTCGAGGTACGCACAGAATTTGATGTTCAGATTGAGACCATCTCTGACGATAAGCAAACCAGATCTTCAACACCTATCAGGGCAAGAGCTCCATTCTCACCCCTCCGTGTACAGGAGCATGTGCGACTGCTAGAATCTGCTACATCCGAAGTGGATCTTCCAGCATTGCCCAGCAGAACTGCCAGAAGGGATATGCTTCAGTTCAATAGATACTTCAGAATCTGAGTGGGCCATGTTAATCTCTGGCGTCAAATAAACCTCTGGGATATATATGTTATGTCTGATACAAAGTTGAAAAGAGAACGAGCACAGTATTCCGACAGGTAAACATTGACGTTCTAACGTCGGCGTCCTCCCGCACCACTGCCCAGCACCACCAACTTCCTCCCGCGTCTACGACCTCCACCGCGTTGCTCAAGTTCGTGCCAAGTTGCATCCAGATCCCATTCTTCACCAATCTCTGGGGTCGCGTTACGGTTAATTGGCTGGGTGCTGGACACTGGTACGGAATGAAGCGCAGCGGCAAAGCTCCTTGAACCCCATGCGCCTGGTATCGGCTGAGACGTTGGAACGTCCGACGATGGCCTCTCCACCTCGATCGCAGGTTCCGGATGGTGCATGAAATCCTGGGCAACGCTCACTTCACGTGACATGAGTTTCACCCTTTCCTTCTCTCTTTCCTCTGCCCGCGCACGCGCACGATCGTCCTTCTTCTCCTTCTCCTTCCTTCGTGTAGTCCTCAACTTGAGTGCACCCTCGAAATTCTTCAGGCCCCCTTGCCCTACTACTCCCTCCAGATCGGCTTCTACGAATACAACGTCTGCACTCTCCGGCATGTGGGCCAAGTATTTGCAGCGTTTCCGCAAGTCGTCGTTGACGGTACCCTCGGCAGCAGACTCAACGCGGACAGTAATTTCGTCAGGAAACGAAACATATCCATGGAAATGAGAGAATAGAATCTTGATGTCAAGCGGATGCAGGTAAATAGGCAGGCCTGAAGCTGCCTGATAATAGTAATAAGTCTGTGTCGAAGGGGGAGGTGGGTTCAGATTACGACGTTGTCGGTGGTTTCTGGTGCTGGTGACTTGAGTTAACGTCTGGGAAGGGCTCACGAACTCCGAGCCCACTGGGAACGAATCCGGTGGTTGGTTGTTCATAGATGATGGTAAATGCTGAGTTGCCAGAAACGCTTCGGGAGTCTCGTGCGGGCCAGCGGATTCGATGTTGACGCGTTCACTTCGACTGATATGGTGTGCATGACGACGCTGCAGGTCTTCACACTCTTTGCGAGCCTTGTCTATAGTCTTGATGAGTAGAGGTGATTCGAGGGCTGCAGCTTTCGCTATTTGATGGTGCAACTTTTCCTCTGCAGCATCGATGTAGACGACACTAAGTTCATCGTTTGCGGCCATCATCGAGCGCCGTTCAGCGCCCAATATATCCAAATCCTTCGACAGTTCACCAATCAAGTACTGCGGAGTGGCTAGCATGAACTTGGCGAAGTTGTACACGTCGGGGAGGAAATAAAAGGGGGCCTGGTGTGGTGGAAGGAGGTCCGAAGGCCACGTTCGCGAGCGAGGAAGTGCCAAAGTCGTGATTTGGGGCCGTTGCATGAGACGCATACGTATAAATGAACCCGTGTGAGGAGTCGTCTGCGATGGGTCATCGACAGAGAAGGAAGATGAGCTGCTCGAAGAGGGATTGTCACACGCCTCGGCCGACGAAGCTGATCCATCGAACCATTTGACGCTCTTGAGCTGTTTCGCGTTGACGGAGTCGAAGCAGATAGGACAGCGCACCCATTTCAGAGTGTCCGACAGGCTCAGGTAATGGAGGATGCATGGGAAACAGAATACCTAAGACAATAATTCAGTAAGATGATGAGACGATTGCCAATACTTACATGACCACACTTGGTCATTCTGGGGACAACAGGCGGGGAAAGGCAGATAGGACATGTAGTAAAGCCCTCATCTGGATCACAGGTCCCCCCAGTTGTTGTCGACGCATAGGCTGAGGCTCGCGGGACGATGACCTGCAATATATCTTGCCATTGGAAGAAGCTGGTAGCAGGAAGGATGAGAGATGGCAAGGTATGGAAGTAGAGAACACGTACATGTCCGGATCTGCGAAGTGGACTGTGTAATCGCCGGTAGGATTCATGATGAATCGATATTGCGCATTCACAAATCCTATACGCCGGTGGGACCCAATTTGGCGCTAGCTAGGGCGGTCGATGAAGCGAGTACTCACTCTCCTTGTTCCAGACGCCATGATTAGTGATCTTCTTTCCGCGCCGGGGTGAGCTTTGCGAATGAGGTTGCCTCGGAGGTAGAGTGAAATTGAGGAGATGGTTCAGAGACTGAGAGGATGCCATCTTGGAGGGTCGCTTCGGAGTATGGTTCTGTCCGGATGGCACAGAAGCCATTGGGAGTGACATCCAGCTATCGAGCACCGGGAGACTCGCTGGGGCCGTTCCGCTGCCAGAAGGCCCACCGAGCGGTAAGACTCTACCGGCCTCTTATGACTCGCATCACAGTCACGTGTGGTCTTCTGTCCTCAACTCCATGCCGAAAAGTCTAAATCCTGCTGATGCTCATCGTGCGTGGGGCCTGCATTCAGCATTTGGTTTGTCGTTCACCACCCGTCTTTCTCAGGCAAGGCGCAACGCAAGAAGGAACTGAAAAAAGCAGGTTTTCCCGATAGCCCATCGTTTGTCCTCTAATGCAGTTCATTGCAGTAGAATAAAGCGGACAGAGCCAAGGCGCGCGAGTTCGCTCTCGTCAAGAAGGATACGCGGGGCAAGTCTACTATTTCATATAGGGTGCCTACTCATAATATCTCAGATTTGGAGGATGAGGTCGAAAAGCTCGAGGCCGGCGCTGAGCTGTCCAGCTCAGACAAGTCCCGGTTAACAAGCCTCAAGAATGAACTGTCCAAGATCGCGCAGAAAAAAGAGGAATACGTCAAGGAGCATCCCGAACACCGCAAGCTCGTGTATCGTTCGCGTAGACAGGAAGGAACCGATGTTCAGAAGGGACCGCCTCCTGTTGAACAGAAGAGAAATCTATTCAATAAGCATGGTCTTCCCAGACATCCGGAGCGAAGTATCTATTACGATCCAGTGATGAACCCTTATGGCGTTCCTCCTCCTGGGATGCCTTACGTCGAGAGACGTGAGTGATTAGTCCGAAATCGCTTCATGTAGTCTTACATGCGCCTTTAGCGCTGACAGCAGATGAAGTGGACAGTGGTGAGGACGTAGGAGGTATGGTCTTTACTTTGTGTTGCGTTTGCCCCGGTGCTCATTCACCCTGAGACGAAGACGAGGACATTATCATGCCCGAGGGCCCACCGCCAGGTGCCAGCACGGATAAGTCTCAAAGTGACAGCGACGATGAAATCCCCATGCCAGAAGGACCCCCGCCAGGTAAAATGCCAGGTTCGATTCACTTAATGGAGCTATCGCTGAACGGAACTAACCTGAATCGTACAGACCCGAACAGCCAAGCGCAGCCAGGTTTATCCTTCCCCCCCTTCCCACCTCCACTTCCACATATACCATCGAACGCCTCCGCATTCACCTTTTTACCACCGCCACTTCCTGGCTTCTTCCCCCCTCAAACTCAATCCGCTGTGATAACTCAGGATCCGCTTTCATCTGTCCCTCACTACATTTACCAAGCACATCGCGTCAGTCAATTACCGCCTAGTCATCCTTCATTACCTCCGAAGCCCTCCGGATCCCCTGCCACCACGGTGGCAGGTGGGGTGCACCCTGGTGCCATTATCTCGGCCAAACCAGAGCTGCGTGATTTGAAGAAGGAAGCAACAGCTTTTGTCCCCGCGTCGCTAAAAAGGAAGAGGGCAGCGGGATTGCCTAGTTCGTCGAGAGTAAACGCCGCGCCTTCTGTCAGTGCCGATTCCGAGGGAACGTCTCCTCGTGCTCGGCCTGACCTCGTGGGCATGTTGAAGAGTCAATTGGGAGCTGTGGCGCCTCCTCCGTCGAACAGCAAAGTACCAGACAGTGGACCGAAGGTGCCAATCGTGAAGGAAGGCGATGACTATCAGAAATTTGTCGATGAAGTGAGCGATCTGCTCGGGCCACCCCGGGCCAGTGGCAGTTCGTGATGTCTAGTTGTACTATGCAACAAGGACACGCCTCCGCTTGTTGGCCAGTTATTACATTATTAGCCTTAGAAATCCCCTTTACACACGCTGAGCAGCTAAAAGGAGGTGATAATCAGGGTAATACGGAACGTTTACTTTCGTGACACGTCGCTTGCCCACTTCTCGGGTTCAAACTCGTGTTGCATGAACGAGGCTATTTTTCTTTGCCCGAGACCCCTTGCACGATATGGCGGACGTTTCGTCCTCCTCCCTCTCCTCCCCAAAAAACCACCCTTGAAACCTTTACCAGTGGAAATTTGGTCAAGAATATTTTCTCTCGCCTCGCCATCAGACACACCACGACGGTTGCATGGCAGGGCTACCACGACGAGTGGACCCTCGTGGTGTGCTTCGTTGATGCTGGTATGCAGATCCTTCCGTGTAAGTTTTGTTCATCTCTCGTGTCCATCAAAGAGTAGATCGTAGGCAGTCCAGCATACTCCCGCGACATTCACATGCAAGAATACACCTTTCTATCGCTTTCGATGGGTATCTATTGGAACTCTCACAAACATGGCTAACGTGGACTCACAGGAAGTAGCCGCTCCGTTTTTGCATTCAAACGTGAAGCTCACTACCGCCAGCGGCCTCGACAAGTTCGCTCTGCGACTGCGTACTGCAGACCAACAGTGGGACTCTATTCGGAGAATACCATACTCCACACCGGGAAGATGGGTTCAAACTCTGGACCTCTCTGGGATAACAACCATGCAGGCGTTCACGATAGACTCGCTCCTCACTGCACTCTTTCCCCTGATACCGTTTATGGAAAACCTGAAATTATCGCCAGCGCTTCCAATGAGTCGCCGTGCCTTTACCTCGCTGATTAGCAGAGATGGAGGCTCTAATCTGCGGGCACTCAGCGGCGTTTGCTACGTCGCCGCGTTCAGCTCCGCAACACTCATTGGGGACGACCCTCTCGTTCAACTATTGCAAACGTGTGACCGGCTCGAGCGCTTGGAGGTCATTGGGAGCGATATGGAACCAGAAGACGCGGAATTTGACGGTCAAGAAGTGGCGGAGATTCCGGTGATGAACGTGAAGCTGGTTCTCCCCCGTCTCCATACCCTGACGTTGTTGTCCATGCCCACGTCCTCTCTAATGCACGCTCTGCTGAACGCGGATCTTCCACGTTTGAGGGCTTTATACCTTACCCCATACGACGATATCCCCTATCCGAATGCGCTCGCGACGCGCTTCCTCGACGTATACGGCCCTTCGCTTTCGACCCTCTCTCTCTTCACTCCTAAATCCTGGCCCACGCACTTTCATCCTTCACCGCACACCATCTTCTACACTTGTCCGAATCTACGCCATCTCTCGCTCGAGACGCCATTGCCAGCGTTGGTGCCTCCCAACACCACGGATTTGGAATGCCCAGGACTACCACTGCAGATTATTTCCATCCCCCGACCCAATCACGATTTCTGGAGGACTCTGGAGACGTTGTTCCCTTCCTTGCCGTCGCTCAACATCGTGCGAATTAGAGACGTACGGTGGCTACGCAGGGGGTTGAATCACCACGCACAAGAAGCTGGCGTGCAGGGTGAAATGCGCGTCTGGAGACACCGCTTGGCAAAGCGAGGCATTTGTCTCGTGGACGGCGACTGGAAAAACATGGCTTAAGGGTGTACTACGATTTCTCTCTGTACTCGTATGTGTATATCTGTATCATTGTCATCTCCCCATTCAATAGCAGCTGTGTGCGCAATCGTCGCTTTTCGTCGTCGTTCTCGGGCACGCCATGGCATTACCGGCCCCTCTCCCAAGTCCTCTTGCACCTAGCGTCTGCTTCGGCGTAAGGGACCTCGGGAGTTGATCCGTCACGAAGCTTACTGTACATTCGAATTAGTCAACTCGACTCTGCGACCTTGGCCGCCCCGTACATACTTCCAAAGCCGAACGCTCTGACACCCTCCATTCAAGCGAGCCATCATTCGAAGCTATGGCCCGCTATCGACCGAAAGAAATAGTTTTATGAATGCTAATCTTGTAGAATAGCTCGTCGATCACATCTACTGTCGCAATGCAAGGAAAACCGAGGGTACGGGTTTTGCGTCCGAGACAAAGTGACACGGATCGCTTAAGTGGAAGATAAACTTTCCGAGAAAGAGTCAAATCACTTCTCTCACCTCACCAACTATAGGTGGTCTCCATTTCATTGATCCGCAAATGTAAGTGCACGTCCCGTTTGCTTGAGGCGGTTCAGAGCGGGTGAAATGCGTGACTCATTGATAATATACTCCCAGTCACCGTACAGGACGACACGCTTGAGAGAAGGAAGAGAAGAACCGGAAAGGAAGTCGAAGTGGCGATCGAGATGTCTCCAATTCTCGGTCAGAATGCCACATGGGAAAGCGTGGATTCCGATGCACTCTAGGGAAGAGTGCTTGACCGGCGAGTCGGTCGGTGGCGCCGTGAAGTTGATAAAGTAGTTGAAAGTTTTGACCTCTGGACATCCCCGGAGGAACACGGAGATCTGATCTGACATGTGGAATGCGATGTTTCGGCCAAACTCGACTGTGCAGAGTTGGTTGCCAAACCGAAGCCACAGGTCTTCCAATCCATCGTGATCGGCCGGAAAGTCGGCGACGATGTGGACGAGAGAGGGAAGCTCCCACTGTTTGATTTGCCACACGAACAAGGCATTTATCCGCCTCAACCGGAGCGTCGTCAGTGCCGGCAACCGTATAGGGGGTTCTTGGCGCATAGAATTCATGAATTCGCCACCAAGGGCGAGGAACGTCAGGGAGGGGGCATTGCGAAGGACGTCCATCAGGGAATTGATGCCGCCTGAACGCGCAGCATTGTCAAAGTGCCACCACTCCAGTCGCGTGAGGGAGGGCAATGGCGCGATTTCGGCAGGGAATTCGTATCGTGCGGTGTGCGGGAGTGCATGAAAGAACGGACGGATGAGGGTCGAGAGAGCAGGGCAGCTATCAAGGATTTCGACGATGTCGTGGGTGTCGCCAGGTCTTTCCGTCGCAGTTTGGCTATAAGGAAGTTCGAGGCGGTGGACGAATCTCCCAAACGCTTCGTTATCTATGCGATCATGGCTGTCTGCCAAAACCGTCTTGAGGTTCCCGAAGTCACATCTGATCCGCACATCTTCGTAAAGAAAAGTAGTGGCAAGGGATCGCCAGAGACGGCAGACTTGGACGAGGACGCGCTTCGTTTTGAGTGGTTCATCAAACGTTTCCAACGAGGCACGAAATGGCTCGTAGCACGACGTGGGATAACCGTCAGAGGGGTAGGTTGCCCAACGAAAAACGATGACCCAAAGCTCTGGAGGTAACTGACCGGCCATGGATGAGGGGACGGAAGAGGCCTACAGCATTTCCGATAGTCACATGCTGAAGTCGGTGGCAAACAAATCGATTCGGACGGTGTCACTAGGCATTATTGCGCGAAAGCAGTAGCATGCGGAGCCATGTGGTATCATCTTGCCGAGAAACAGATAAATACGACGGCGCGCAGGAACGGGGCAAACAGATAATATATGTAGTGGATGACAGCGACACCAAGAAGCAGCACAGAAATCAGCACCATTAAAGAACGTCAAGGTCGTAACAAATGTCGATTAAAGTGGTATGACAGACAGACATACAGAGAAACCGACCACTATATGATCTGGAGGTAATTTGAAGGGGCAACTGGGGCGAGAGTGAACAAGGCAAGGCAAAACAAGGATAGGAGACTTACTGCCGACTGTTCCGTCAGCCTTCTTTGCTTGCCACCATTTTCCTTGCTTGTCGAGAATGTCGAGAATTTCGCCCTTGATGAAGGAGATTTCGTTGGGGTCGTCAGGAGAAGCGGTGTCTATAAGATACGTGTGAAAGTCACGGTGAAGAGGAAAGGGGGATTACGGACATGCGTAAAGAGCCTTTGCCTTGTATGTATACGTCTCCTGTTCTTGGGCAGCCTCTGGAGAGGGGCTGGAAGTAGTGAGTGCGCTACCCGCGCCGACGCCAGCAGCACCTGCGCCGATGAGAGGAGAGGTCGCGCCGATGTTTTGGTCGGGGCTGGCGAGTTGACCCGGCGGGGGTGCGGGAGTACTGTGGGTGCTGCCAGTAGGTACGGGGGCGAGAGCACGGGGAGGAACGCCATCGATGCTGCCACCGCCGACAAAGCTGTTCTGACTTCTGACAGCCGCGGGACCAATGGTGCCGGGCACTTTTGCGGCGGGGTCATAAGGCATGTCCTGGGAGCCAATGCCTGCACCGGCCGAATAGTTGGCGGCGTAACCGTTGGAGGCCATGTTGTGCACAGAGGGACCGCGGGTTCTGCGGCGTCGGGAGGGGGAGGAAAGGCCGCCGGTGCCGAGAGAATTGAAGAGGTGGAGCGCGAGGGAGTCCTCCTCGGAGGTGAAGTAGAGGACCCAGAGGATGTCGACTATGGCGAGGATGAGCCAGCCGGCGGCCATGGCGTCCTTGGCGGCTGCGCCGGAGAAGATGACCTCGTTCACGGTGAGGACGGCAAAGACGATTGCGACTGCGCCAAAGGTGGATATCTGGAAACGGTGCATCGCGATGGAGTCGGTCGCGAGGGTGTGGACGACGCCGAGGATGAGGAAGAGCTGGAGGAAGATGGCGAACCAGGGTGCGCCGACATTTCCGACTAGAGGGGGGGTGAGGCGGGGGGGACGCGACGAGGGGGAGACGCACACTGGGCCGTGGCGATGGCCTGGGATATGAAGGCAATGAACCAGGCGAGCTGTGAGGGCGGGTGAGGGAGGGTCGCACGCGGGGAGACGCACGCACCACGGAGAGCACGGTGGTGAAGAGAAAGAGGTAGTGGGTCAGGATGGGCGTGAAGTCGAGCCCGTCGTTTCTGGGTGCCATCTTGGTCCTCTCCGAACTGCGCCCGCCTTTTTTTACCCCACCCACCCTTCCCACGGTCCACCTCCCCGCCATGCCCCAGCCCGACCTCGTCCCCCGCCCGCTCAACGTCACCGACGCCCTCAGCTACCTCGACGCCGTCAAGGGCCAGTTCCAGGACAAGCCCGACGTCTACAACCACTTTCTCGACATCATGAAGGACTTCAAGAGCGAAGTGTGCGTCCCTCTCTCCTCCCCCCGCCCGTCTCATCCCCCCCCAGCATCGACACCCCCGGCGTCATCGACCGCGTCTCCATGCTCTTCCACGGCAACCTCGCCCTCATCCAGGGCTTCAACACCTTCCTCCCCCCCGGATACAGGATCGACGTCGCCGCCGACCCACGTGACCCCAACGCCATCCGCGTCACCACCCCCTCCGGCACGACGACCCAGTCCACCCACCAGAAGCCCTTTCTCCCCTCCCGCGCCATCACCCCCTACCAGCCCCTCGACAACTTTTCCCTCGGCATCCCCCCCTCCACCTCCGCTGCCGCCTCCTTTCTCGGCGGCCTCGGCGCCAGGAATGCCCTCGACGCCAAACCCCCCGGCGAGTTCAACCACGCGATACAGTACCTCAACAAGATAAAGGCCCGCTTCGCCGACGACCCGGACACCTACAAGCAGTTCCTCGAGATACTCCAGACATACCAAAAGGAGCAGCGGCACATACACGACGTGAGTCTCCCCGCGATCCACTCCGCTCTCGCCACACACCCCTTCCAGTCCCAGGTCTACGCCCAGGTCCAGCTCCTCTTCAAGGACGCCCCCGAGCTCCTGGCCGAGTTCAAGGACTTTCTCCCCGAGGCCTCCTTGGCCTTTGCCGCTCCTGGCGGTGTCGCCAGCATCCTCCCCCAGCCAACCCTTGGCCCCGGTGTCCCAGCATGGTCTGACATGGACAAGGACAAGATCGGAAAGAAACCCGCTGCCGCACAACCAAAGAAGAGACGCAAGGCACCCGAGAAAGACACCACTCCCGTCCCTTCATCTCGCTCGCTAGTCAGTCGAGTTCGTGCCCTCGTCTCCACTCAGACCCATGACTGACTATGACTCAGACGAAGAAGCCAAAGCACGCACACAAACCCGGAGAGCCAGATTCACCCCATTACCAGCCCTATGCTCTACCTCCGCCCTCGCCACCCCACCCCGCCCCGCTTCCGCAATCCCATGTCATGCCGCCACCGCCGCTTCCGCACATGGGCATGTTACCACCTCTGATGAACATACCCCATCCGGCCATTCAGACTCCTCCCGACGAACTCTTGTTCTTTGAGCGTGCAAAGCGGACCCTGGAAAACAGGGATACTTACGAAGAGTTCCTCAAGCTTCTTACCCTCTACTCAAAGGACATCATCGACGCCAAAACCCTCCTCGACTTGTCCCAGGTCTTTTTAGGCGACGGCGATTTGCTCGCACAGTTCAAGGACGTGCTCCGTATCGACGAGATTCAACCCAACGCCAGACACGGGCCCCCTGGCAGCGTCCGCACAGGTCCTCCCGAACCACTACCCACGCTCCCGGCAGACGAAGGAGAGGGTCCGAGCTACCGCAAAGTACCAGAGAGCGTAAGTCGTCCTCCGAGATCATGAGCCACTCCCCTCATGCCGCACGTAGGAGGTCAATCTAGCCTGTTCTAACCGCGATCAGCTGTGTCGTTCCGTCCTCAACGATATCTGGGTCTCCCATCCAACGTGGGCATCAGAAGAGACCGGTTTCCTCGCCCATAAAAAGAACTCGTTTGAAGAAGCGCTTCACAGGAGCGAAGAAGAGCGTCACGAGTATCACGTGTTGCTGGAAGCGCTTGCTCGCACTATCGCGCTTTTCGAGCCCCTTCACACGCGCATCGAAGAAATGACGAACGAGGAGCGCGCGACTTTCCGGCTCAAGGCGGACTTTGGCGGGTCTAGCAGAAGCATCTATCATCGTACCTTGAAGAAGGTGTATGGGCGTGATGCCAGCACGGAAGTCATCCAAGCCCTGCAGGAATGCCCTAGCGTCGCCGTACCAGTCGTACTCGCGCGCCTCAAGGCCAAGGACGAGGAATGGCGCCGTGTACAACGAGAATGGAACAAGACCTGGCGTGAGGTCGATGCCAAAAACTTTTACAAATCTTTGGATCACCAAGGCGTCCAATTCAAGCAGAACGATAAGAAACACATCACTGCCAAGCACTTCGTGCAGCACATCGAAGGCGTCAAGGAAGCCCAAGAACAGAAGGCTGCGCCACGAAGCCGACCGTCTTTCGCAGCAGGTTCGGTGGGGCACCAACTGGAGTTCGAGTTTCTTGAGACTTCTGTGTTGCACGATTCCCTCCGTCTGGTGTATTCCTTCCTGGACCATTCTCAGGCGCAATATAGCCCACCGGAACGCCGTGCCATCGAGAGCTTTCTTCGCCAATTCGTGCCTTTGCTTTACATGTTTCCAGCTCACGAATTCGACGCCGCGTGTGGTCCTTCTGATGGTATTCATGACGATGACTTGGAACACGACGTTTTGAGCAACTCACGCAGCGGGAGCAGATCAGCAACAGGACCATCAAGCACAACCGGAGATTCCCGTAAACCGTTATTCCCCGACAAGTTTTTGGGAAACAACGCGAGGGCCTGCGCTCATGGCGCTAGCGAAGGCGACGTCTGGATTCGCACTACCCAGGCTCGTGCCAACCCGGGCGACAGCCCAAAGCGCAAATCCTTCTTTGCCAACACGACCATTTATACGCTGTTGTGCTTGCTGCAGGTAGCTGATCGTTTTCTCGGATCATTGTTTCGGCTAAATCGTTATCGCTTCAGTCGATCTATTCGCGGCTGGTCACCTGCAAGGGCGACGGTGCGAAATATGTGGCAGAGAATCTCAATCCCATGGATAGCAATCCGATCGCGGTTGAGCTAGGACTGGATGATCCGAATGGCCCGGGCGCTGTGCTAAGACAGGCCATGGAAGCCCTGGGAGAACATCGACCGGACGGTATACCGGAGCTGGTCTACATGTACTTCACCGATACCTGTGAGAAGTTTTTCGACGGCGAACTGGAGGTCGGACTGTTCGAGGAGCACATGCGATGGTTTTTCGGTAACCATGTAGGTGACTCGAGGACGAGCGGTTGCACCCGTGCTGAGAACGGTCACACAGGCTTACTTACTTTTCACGCTGGACAAGCTCATTGCCGTATTTATCAAGCAGGTCGGGCGTGTTATCGCGCTGTAACGATGGCGCTAATCTCGGGATGTAGGTACAAAGCGTCCTGTCGGACAACAAATCACAGGAACTATGGGCGATGCTTCAGGACGTGCGCAAGATGGATAGGCTGGGTAATCAAGATATGATCCGATATCGTCGAGAGGCTGAGCGGCACGTGGGGGCAGATGAACACCTGTACCGCATTGAGTGGGTAAGGGCAAGCTTATTTTAGACGATCAACGTCACTCAGTGAAGCGCACAGGACCTGCAATCGAAGAAGATGGTGATCCAGCTCCTCGGGGGGAACGATCCGAGTGCCGAAGTCGACCGGTCCGCGGCGGGGCGCTGGCAGGAATACGTGGACTCGTACGTGCTGCGACACCCTACGGAGTGGCTGCCGGAGCACAAGGAAGGCAGGAGCGCGCTATTCTTGCGCAAGTAAGTGGCTTTTCGCCGATGGCGGACGTTGCCTGAGCTAAAAATAGGTGCCTCTCGACGGACGAAACAGGCACGGGGTGGAGCGACATGAGGGTGCGGATAAGCGCACGAACGTACAAGCTGATGTACGAGGCAGGAAGCGAGGACGTGTTCGCGCAGAGACGGGAGAAGGAGGTGGAGGAGAGGGCGCGGAGAAGGGACGAGGAGCGACGCCGGTGTGCGCTGTTAGTGCGCGGGGATTGACGACGTTATTTTTGGTGTACAGACGACTATTACTTAAGCGAGGAGAGGAAGGACCCACGGCGAGAGCTTTTTCCCTCTGCTCAACACCTCGTTCAGCGTCGACGAGGCGGTTCGTGTGCGACGACGGCAAGTCTTGGTTGCGACGCAGACACAGGGACGGCGTACGCTGTCATCGTTCGGTGTCGTTTGTCGCTCGGCTCGGATTAGGCCACGCCTCAAGACTCTCTTGGCACGTCTTCTGTGCCCTCGCATGATATGGCCAAGCCAAAACATGGCAGAGTCGACAATCCTCCTTCACGACCGCCCCTTGCTCCCTCCCCCGCCCTACTCTCCGCCCTCGCCCTCATCGCCGCAGTCCCCCCCGTGGTCGCAGGCTCCCCCCTACCACCCTGCACTCCCCCTGCCTTTCTCTGTCCTTTTATCGAGCGCGATAACCTTCCCTCGCCGCCATTTACATCCGTGGTCGGCCCGTCTGGTCTGCCCCCAATCCTCGCGCCCTCGGGCGCACCGCCCGAGTGTGATGTGGTTGCAGACAAATACATTCAAGGACCCGACAGCCTCTGGCGCAAAACGGACAAGTGGACGCTATACGGCTCAACAGTGAGTGACCTCGACGTCGAGTCCGTCCCGGCAACTCAGCCTGTTTTCAGTGCTCGTCGAGCTCGACTGGGAGCTCTTCTGAGATGCAGGCGCAACCGAGTGCTTCCCAGCCGTCCAGGCCTACTTTCACCCCCTCTTTCAGCAAAGTCGACACGTCAATCAGTACATCGGACCTTCCCGCCGGCTGGGGTAGTTCCACCTCCACCAAGTCCAACACAGAGTCGAGCACCATCCTCGCTCTGGCCATCGTCTTGGCCGGCTCTATATGCTTCTTCATGATTGGCTGTGTTATCTGGAGACGGCGCAAGAAAAGGGCGAGGGACATAGAACGCAAGCTCGGTCAAAATCGCAGCGTCCAGGACGATCCCCAGGACAACAAGATGCGAATGTGGGCGAAAGCGACTGCTCGGTGGAAGTCCAATATTCGTTACTCTGCCCGCCGGCGGAGAAAGAGACAATGCGTTCCTTCCACGGCCAATCGATCCTTATCTCCGACTTCTGACTATCCACACCTGTCTCTCATTGCCCCATCTACTTCTTCCCGTCGGGGTTCGATCGCGTCCCAGGAGCCAGATTCTTCTAGATCAGGGGCTGTTCCATCCCATGATGGTAACATGTCCGAACCATCTACTGTCCTGCGCAATTCCCCTCGTCCTCCATCCCCGCCCACCTACGGAACGTCATTCGTTCTCCGACCGCCTTCCAGATCCGCCATATCTCATTCGAGTTCGGCCCCTTCGGTCCTTGGTCCAGACTCTGTCCATCCATCCTTTTCGGACGACGAGCCACTTCCTTATACACCTCCGAGCGACGGGCACGTTGCCACCGACGACAAGTCACAGCTTGCTCACATCCGGCAGTTGGCGAGCTCTCCTCCGACGAGCGTCAACGTGGCAAGTCCAAGTACAATTCAACCCATCTCTGCACCGGAATGGCATGAGGTGGAGGATAACTTTGAAGACTTGGGCATCCACTTGACAGAAGTCCCCTTGTCGTTTCATGATTTCCCCATGCCCCCCTCTTTTCCCCCGCTACCTTCCAAGGCTGACATACCTTCGCCCTTTGGTTACCTGGATGATCACCCTTTCTGTTATCCGGAGAGACGCGACATCATAACCTGCGATTCTACCCCGGGTCCTTTAGTCGGCGTTCTTCCGAGTGCACCTCCCCTGGATGACCCTGGCCTAGAGCCCTCGGCGCCTCCTTTGGAATGTGGCGATGAATTGTTCCAAGATTGGGACAGTGCCTCATCTTACGTCCAGGGGGTTTCTACCTCGGCGGATCCGAATTCTGTGCTTGTTAGCGGGGCAGGATCTTCAGCTGTTTCGCGCGGCGCTTCCTTTCGTTCTGTTACCGGGGAGGGCATACTCCCTCGATACCATCCCTGAAGTTGCCCGAGATCGTTGGACGATTTACGCACTCGTGTACAAGTACCATATCGTATCGTATCGTTAATTTCTTGCAATTTCACTGTATCAAAAATTTTCGTCACGTGGGATCCGCGAGTGGTGTCAAGCGTAGATTCATTCGTGTCCCTATCTTTGTCGTCCCAGCATGGGGAAATCTCAGAAAAAGCGGTCGATGCGCAGGCACAACCCGATGAGGGTTCCAGACTCACACTTACCCCAGGGTCTTACATCTGCCGAGTCTGCGTCCGCGAAAAAAGAGGCCATCCTACCGATCATTCAAAAGGTACGTCTTTCGTTCATCAAGCCGCCCGGTTCGGTGACGCGGTCCAGATGGAAAGTCCTGACGGGTCCGAGCGCAAATGGGCCTGTGTCGCCGTGTCCAATCTCATCCAAAACGATCCGTCCACTCGGAGATTATTGCAGGGCAAAAACGTGGTGGGCGCTTTGATCACGCGGCTGTCGGACAGCGAAGAGGAAGTGTGGATCGAGGCGGCAGGCGCCCTGCGGTCCGTCAGATCGCATCTTTGCTGACCATCATTGATCCACCGCCACCCAGAAATCTCTGCATCGACGGGGGATACGACATGTGCGCAGAGATGTACAACAAGAACGTCCTTGCCCCGTTGAAGACGTTCGTGCCAAAGGTATGTCGTCGTCGTCGTTTGAGACTTCGCCTCTTGATTCTTTACGAGATATCCACGATACTCGCTCAATTCCTCGAATCTCCGAAAAACGCCCCGGAAAACGCGAAAAAGGTCGTGTACGAGTTTGCTGACAACGTGATTACCATCCTGTGGTGTCTGTCGTGAGTCGTCCCTGATCGCGACGAGTTATCCCGGTCTTAGGGTATCCAGGGAGACCTCGAACAAGGCTCTCAATGCCATCAACCAAATTAATCTGATCCCTTTCTTGATGTCCTTCCTGTCTTCCCGTGCCAAGTTGCCGACGTCCGCTGTGGTAGCAGCAGGTAGCTTTCTCACCATCTCTCGGCCTCCCTTTTGATCGACGAGCTTCACTTAGCGCAAAGTCTCTATGTTCTCACAGACGACAACCAGCCAGCGATAGACCAAGTTCGTTCTAATGCGGCATATATTGAATGTCTGTTGGACATCGTGCGATGCGACGCACACGACCCAAAAGGAAAGTCTAAAGATGCTCACAGAGACCGTTCCGAGACCCTCAAGGTCCTGTGTTGCGGTGAGATCGTTGGTGTTCAGACGTGCATTTCACAGCTCAGTCTGGCAGCCAGGCATTGTGGGCAATGTGTCGCTGTTCTCATCGCTCAGCACCGCCTCATCTCCCGACGTCACCAATGAGTTTCTTCTCCCTGTACTGCGACCTATCGTCTCTTCGATGTCCCTTGATGAAGTGGCACGACAGGTTCAAGAGCTGGTAACTCGCCAGGTCAGTCACACCGTCGAACACCAAACCATGTTTTGAATATTCCACCCAAGGAAAACGAACCACCGGCCATCGAAAAATTGTCTTTAAAGAATACCCCAAAGTCGGATCACAAGTCTCCGACTGAGCTCGGTCTCGAGCAGTTGGAAAGCAGACTAAGGACAACTCAGTTGGCTCTCGAGATCTTGACAGGAACGTGTGCGACACTGCCGGATCCAGTCGTGAGCAATTCGACCGACGAAAACGAACAAGGTAAGCGCTTTCCGATTCCCATTTAGCGTCTGATAACCATTTTAGACGAGGACGTGGATATGGTGGACGACGTGGCGGAGGGCACGCCGATAGACGAAGACGGGCGCCCAGATGAAGAGACTCAGCAATGCCCGACAGTTCCCTTTCCGGAACTAGTACGACCTCTTCTAACCTTGGTGCAACCGACATTCCTTTCTTTCCCGCCCCCATCCAGTCTGTCAATTCATCCTCCGACAACCTCTGCTCTCAGTGCTATCCACGTGAGCGCTTTCGAATGTCTTGGTAATTTGTTCCTCTCGCTATCGGCGTCCCCGAATGTGGCGATCGAGGCGGATGATGATGCCGGACGTGACATATGGTCCGAGGTTTGGACGGCACTGTCGAAAGTTGGACTTGATATCGCCCCAGGGCAAGAGCGCAAGCGAGAAATCTGGGAAATTGCCGTCGGGGTCCTCTGGGGCATCGGAAACATCTGGAAAGGCAAACTAGTGAGAAGCTTGACTCCACTGACATCGCTGTCCTCAGCTGTCACATAGGTCCCAATGGATCAGCAGGTCCAGATTTTGATCAACCTCTGCGATGCAAGTACGGAAGCCCAGGTCCAAGTAAAATGTATTGGCACGCTGGAATGCTTGGCACAGCATCCCGATTCCATCGAAGCAAATCGAGTACGTCGCTTGGTTCACGTTTCGCCGAACCGTCCGATGGAGCTTGTCCATAGGTGATATCCAGCTATCTGTTATCCATCTTACCGACTTCGACCACGTCGTCCACTAAAAGCACTGAGCCGCTTCTCCAGGCAGTTTCAGCCTTGATTGATATCTATTCGGACGAGGGACTCTCGTACGACATCAACTTTAGGAACGGTGGGTTTCTCGATCGCCTGGCGGAGAGTGTAGACGGGGTGAGAAAGGCAGTGAGGGCGATTGATCGTCGAAAGGAGCGAGATTTAAAGCTAAGAGGAGAGGAAGTGCGAGACAACCTAGTGGCGTTCATAGAATATAGAAGAGCACTATGAACTCGTCAATATAAGGCAATATCTAAAATTGGACAAGCGGCATGCAGGTGGTCCGTGCGCGGATTTGCTGGCTATATAAGGGGCGAGCAGACAAGATAGCACCTCATACTTACCTTGATGGCGCACGCCCCTTCATGTCTCTGGGAGTGTGGGCCGTGGGGACCTTCCATAGCACGGCGACCCTGTCCATACAGAGGGTAATCGCGGCTTGTATGGGCTTCGGCTCATGCACTGTCGGAATATTTTCCTGTCCTGCCATGGCCACTCTGGCTGGGCAGGCCATATTTTTTTTCGCTCTTCCACTGCTCTAACCCTAACCCTAATGCATATATTGATTTGGAAAGGTACACTTTTTTGATGCATCATTACATATACGTATGCCGCTGTCAGTTATCCGGAACGACATGTCTTCCCTAGGCACAAAATATCGAATCTGATGCACCTCGAGGACAAAGGACACACCTTGCTATCAAATGGATCCATACCAGTTGCCACTCGACTTCCTGCAATCAAAGCACTCCAGTCGAGAACATCCCACTTGTGGGTACCTGCTAACTTTTGCTCTTGATGGATGGACCTCGCAGTAATCATGCGTTGGTGAGCTGTATCAACGATCGGCATTGGACAGTTGAGTTCAGCGGAAAGGCGGCGAACATGCCTGATCAAGCAAGTTAGCATACCCACGGCAATGCAGTAAGGGGCTGTTACAAACATCGAATCTTTGATTCCTAAATCGATAGCGAAACCCTCTGAGCCGTCGAAACGATCGTTCACCATGCGGTCCCCGTATGCGATGAAACTGATCCCTTAATCAAAGACCAGGAGTCCCAAGAGTGATTTTATACGTACACAGGAGCAGGCATGATATCTACGTTGCATGTCAGATGACACACTTGCCGAAATCTCCGAGGGACATACCCTTGACAAGGCTGTACACCGTCTGGGCCCCGATTCCAGACTTTTCCCCAAGAGTGAGTGCCTCAGCTTGCAACGCATTGGCGCCCATGACTATGCCATTTCCGATTAGTTTGAGGATGGGAGCTGAATGACGAACGAGTGAGCAAGAAGTCACGACACGCTATTGCGACAGGATACCTTTCTCGATATTGCCACCCAAGTCAATGATCTTTTTGCCCACGCCAGGGACCGTAAGATGTGCTATCTCTTTCTTGGATCGGTAGTCACCACTCATCGCGAGTAAGAGAACCCCCGCATCCGCTGCCAATGGAGGTCCGAAGACAGGACATGTCACAAATCTGCAGTGCGTTAAGCTCGAGATCAGTCTATCGATATCCACTGAAGACCGCCGTCATCACCAGTCCAGCCGGGAACTGTGAGAGATCACTTGCCGGCAAGGGCAGGGTAAATCTTTCACTGGTCAAGTAGTTGGATCTTGGAACGAGGATGGACTCACTGTGCTGGTATCGACGAAGATCTTCGCTTTGGAGGCCGGACTTCGCTGCTAAGGATGTGATACTTTGCCGTTATCTGCTAAGAAACAAAACGTACCGAAAGCGCTTGTGCAAATCCATCGTATACGCTCTGCACCGCAGCATCATTTGCAAGATTGGTAAATATGATATCGCACTCGGCAGCCAACTGATCTGGGCTTGAGGCGACTTTGGCGAGGGACGAGCCGAGTTCATCGGCAAGTTTCTGCGCCTTGGACAGGGTGCGATTATACAAGAGAATGGGGGAAGTGTTTGGTTGCGACTGGCGAGACTTGCCGATGTTACGCGCCATGAAGTAGCCCATGGCACCGATGCCATACCATCCGATCTTGAGAGGGTGAGGCGCCGGGGTGGTAGGGCGGGAGAAGGGTACTGCCTCAGACTTCATGGCACCGAGTCTGGAATTGTCTGACATGTAATCGCTGCGTGGATCAGTCGAGGTTAAGAGCACTCACAGAGTCTGTCGCGTCAGCTTGCAGACTGATTCGAGTCTAGATCGACACGCGACTCTACAAGCACGGTCCACGTGACCTGCCTCATCATCACTTCGACGACTCGGCCAAGCTGGCGTTGGCAGTCGAACCCATCATCCTGGCCTTGTCACTCCCTGCTTGCATCTAACATGCAGCAGCAGTCGTACCCCGTCGAGCACAAGGGCGCTTTGCTTCCTGGCCAAACAATCTCCGTGAACAAGTACACCGTTCAGGTAGAGAGGTATCTCAGTCAAGGTATTTGCTAGTCTCGCCTTGGAGCCTCTCCAATATCGACCGAATGCTCTTGTTCAGGTGGCTTTTCTTACGTCTACCTCGTGAGGACCGCGACACCCGTGTACAACACGACGCATCACGTTCTTAAGCGAATTGCTGTGCCGAACGAAGCGTTGCTCACCGAGGTCAAGAAAGAGGTCGACATCATGGTGCGCAGAGTAATGCCAACTGCATGCTATCTCTTCACACCGTGAAATCAGAGGATTCTGAAAGGACATCCCAACATCGTTCACCTCATTGACGCCGCATGGCATAGGATGTCCAATGGCCAGTACGAAGTTTTCATTCTCATGGAATTTTGTCCAGGTACCTAGTGTCATATCCTACCTCTTGGGGTCTCATCTCAACAAATCTAGGGGGAGGTATCATCGACATGATGAACAGACGTCTCAGGGAACGTCTTACGGAAGCTGAAATCCTGCAAATTTTTGTCGACGTCCTTGAAGGAGTTGCAGCAATGCACAATCTACGACCGGCTTTATTACACCGCGACCTGAAAGTGGAAAACATTCTCCAATCATCTAACACCACCTTCAAACTGTGCGATTTTGGTTCCGCGACGCCAGTTGCGCCTCGCCCTCCATCTACAGCACAGGAAATCAGGGCACTTGAGGCTGATCTGAATCGCCACACGACCTTGCAGTACCGACCTCCCGAGATGATCGATCCATACCTGCGCCGTCCCGTCGATGAAAAGTCCGACGTTTGGGCTTTGGGGGTATTACTCTACAAGCTCTGCTACTACACGACTCCTTTCGAGGAACATGGTCCTTTGGCCATTTTGAATGTACAGTACCGGATACCGCCATATCCTGTATACTCACATCAACTGAACGGCCTGATCGGTGCGTTGGCCCATTTCCGCACATTGTCTCGACTCATTTTCCCGCGTCTTGCAGCATCCACGCTTCGTGAGCATGGCACCCAACGTCCATCTGTTTTCGAGCTTCTTGCTCAAGTTCATCGCATGCGCGGTACCAAGTCACGCTTCACTTATCACATCGTACCACAACAACCTCTCTCACCGCGGGTCCTCCAGTCACAATCAACTGCACCACTCGATGGTTTGGTATCGTACCGGCCGTCGTCGTCCGCCACCGCCCAGCGGCCCTCACCGGCGAAGAACACTGGCGTTCAGGCAAGAGAAAAGGTACTAGAAGCTATCGCTCCTATGCGACGCGGACGTCCCTCTTCCTCTCAGCAGCGCGACCCTGCTCCAGAGATATCAAAGCCTCCCACTCCACCAAAAATGCCACCGGAAGCAACCAAACCTCCAAAGGCTGGCGTGTCAGACGACCACTTTGGTATGGAGGAAGACAAAGCATGGAAGGCCATGAAGAGTAGCACGATGAGTGTGGAAGACGACAAGGGTCCAAGCCCTAACGATGCCGCTATGTCGACGTGGAAGCCAAAGGGGGCAACGCGAGGTGATCTGGATGCCACGTGGAGTGTTGAATCGCTTACATCCAAAGTGACCGAAAGTGACGTGCGGCCGCCTGGCACTACCTTCGGGGACAACTTTGCGGAGAACTTATGGAACGCATATGACAGCAACAGGGCAGGCTCCGGTACGACTCCTTCTATCTCAACCGAGAAAGTACTTTCTTCGAAGATCGCACCACTTCCAGAGGGATCTCGGACCACAAAGCTTGTCATCACCAAGGGGAAGGATGCTTTTGAAGGTTTAGGCCTGACATCTACAACACCTCCCGCTCCCACTTTAGGCGAAGCACGCAAATTGAGGACCGGGTTAGCGGCAGTGAATGCCTACAACCGTCCAAATGTTGCATACAGCCCCTCATCGACCGCGATCAGGCCAAAACCTACCACTCCTAGCGTGAAGCCGACGCCTTCACCTCGTCCGTCACTCTCGCATCCTAGCAGGATTGGTCCTGTTGTTCATACTACGCCGAACACGACCTCCTCGACTCCTACAGCATTTCCTCGAACGGGTGAATTTCCCATAGAGACCCGGTTCCCCTCTCTAGAAGAGCTAGACGCAACGATGGCCTTTCCACAAAATCCTGCTCGTTATGCCCCGCAACCGGAAGCTAGCCTCGGTAACCAGAACATCATTGATTTATCAGTCCCCCCGACTTCTTCAATACCCCTTCGCGCGCCTCGGCATGCGGCTTCTAGTTCCGCGACAGCACAAAGTAGTACCCGTTCCGAACAGAACTCCACAGGGACTCCGGTCCGTGAAGCCGGGGAAAAGATACGACCCGTAGCAGGTTTCGAGACCGGCGAGGGTATTCCACAGGCCAAACGCCCAACCAATCGTCCACCATCGCGGTCATCGTTATCCACGAAGCAGGCTCCCAATCCCGCTTCTAAACCTTTGGAAGCCCAAGATTTACTTGATTTGTCAGGTGACTCAGCCAGTGCACCTCTAGCTTCACAGAAGACTCGAGAGTATAAAGACTGGCTGACGGGAGATATCGATACCTCTGCATCCCCGATGAAGGATCGTGGAGTCTCTGACACTAATCGTCCAGACACACCTGTATTGCGCGAGTTCACTCACAAGCGCTCTTCATTTGTGGAAGAGAACAAATTCCACATACAGTTGCCACAGGAAGCTATCACCGGCCAACAATTGCCTGGGCACCTCAATCGCCCATCGACACCCCAATCTCCAACCACGAGAAATTCCCGTGGTTCACGGTCAAAGGAGCGCAAACGCGGTGCAAGCCTGAGTGCAAGCAATAAAAATCACGTGCTCTCGGGTCGGCCTCCACCCACTTCATTACCACGGTCCAGTCAGGACTCGGCCACGGCATCGGTCACTCGACCTGCAGTAGAACGGTCCTCCTCTTCCGATGAATGGAAAAAGCAACCAACATTGGAGCCCTCTCGAGACAGGAAAATGTCGTCGAGTGACGAGGAGAGCCCCGAGGACGCGGTCGGATTTATGACATCGAAATCTGCCGAGAAAGTACCCGGTCAAAGACATAAAGGGAGGCAGAGTTCCGTGCATGACTTGGTCGATCTATGGGGAGGCGGCGTTGTCCAGACAAGAGAACGGCGGAAAGACTCGCTTCCAAATCCATCCACTGATCCATCTCCCGACTCTGTATCGAAGCCACCCAAGAGTCGTTCGATTGCTATTCCTTCTGCGACAAAGTTCAACGCCGCCTCACCGCAACACCTGCAAGCAGCACATTCTGGGACAATCGAGATACCGCGATCACCTAGCAGGTCACCAATCCGGCGTTCTCCAAATTCCCACATAAAACAGATGTCGGCCGTAAATTCACCTTCTGGTACGCCAACAGGCCCCTCTCGAGGTCGCCCACAATCTCTGTTCGCATTCCCAATGTCGAAGTCGACTTCTGAGGGAAAGCCAGATACTCCTACGACGCCTTCTGGTTTGTCCGTCCCCCAAGATGGCTCTCGCATGGGTGGATCCCGTCGACCATCGATCACAGATATGGTCCAGAGGTATGAGGCTATTGGGAAAGTTGCATCTCCCGGTCCCCTTCCGCTCCAAAAGCCGGTCGCGGCACCAGGAATAACGTCTACGACCACAGGACGTTCTTTGCAACAACCGCCGCAGTCTCCCTCGGCTTCCAAATTCTCCCCCTCTCGAATCCCTCTAGCATCCAATGATATCCCGCAAGCCGTCGACACCGAGAAGCGCCAATTACCCAGAAACAGAAAGTCTAGTCACACCGGGCCAACGGAAAAGTCGGCAGGTGCATCCAGAAGCCAGGGCCCAATTTCGGGTCTACCCACAGCTTCATCCAGCAAACTGTTGTCACAGAGTTCTTCCCAAGGAGTGGTTGACGGCCTGCCTTCTGCTACGACTCTTGCCACAAAGGCCACTACACCCGAGGAGGAGCTCCGTGCACCGTCGCCTGAAAAGCCCTATCAAGGTGTCGGTAAACTCATTGATCAATGGCAGAGAAAATCGGAAGAGGCTGCGCGCGGACCTATTCCGAGACGGGGATTTACCACGAAGCGAGCTGGTCTCGTTGGCGGAGGTGTTAACCGAGACAATTGAACGTCATGACTCATTTTTACATGAACTATCGTACTGTTTACAAGTGAGATAGATGAAATGATTTTGAAGGCGTCGCAGCAAAAGTGCCACCAACTTTAAAATCCAAGCTGGATCCTGACCTGCAAGAAAATATTGAGCCCCCCCGTCCAGCCCAAGGCATAGGGAAGTCACCCACCCCTAAGATACACAGATCAATGTACTTGGCAAAGGTGTCCACAAAAACATTGAATCTTTCAGCAACTTGTAACGCGTTACACTGATTGCATTTCGAGGCTGATATCGCCTTCAGCGTCACTCCTACGAGCTTCTGGTCCTTAACAGTATCGCCATGTGGCCGTTTCCGCAGCGCATATTCCGACTTTCTCATATACTCCATCCACCACTTGTGCACCGATATGTGTTCGTCTCGACCATATGGATACTTGCGAGATGACGATGTTCTGACCAAAGTCGACTCCAAGTCCTCGTTCTTGCAACTGACGCATTGAGACCCAAACAAGCTGACATCCGGCGGCGCGATCCACCTGTGATCGACGGCCAACGAACGTGCGGCCTCGACGCACCCCTTCCTATACGCCAACAGGCGGTACAGCTCGCCCGCGTGGATCACTTCCAATTCAGGCACGTATTCACGCGTCACCAAGGAGGGCAGTGCCAGCGTGCGTTTGGCCGCCGCGACAGCCGCCTCGCGGCACTCGTAGCGACACGCGAGCGCGTAGACGGCCAGGGGATCGTCGCATAGCAACGACGGACTGAGGAGTGCCTCGAGTGCCACGTGGCGCGCGTTTTCCATGTCGTACTTGACTGTCGCCTCGAGGACGGCCTGGAGCTTGCGGATGCTGTCGACCTCGAATCGTTTGCGGGTGCAACTGGGTGGGTGACATAGGATCAAGATGTGATCGACCGTGGGACCATCTTCTTCCAAGTCGACGACTGGGAGCCCGTCCTGGTGTTCACCGAGGTCGTCGGAAGTTTCAGGCTGGGGCCGTGGTAAGGTGAACATGGTATCAAACACGGGCGATGCGATGGAAAGAAGTATCTTCCAGGATCGGAACAATTTTTTGTCCGATGAGCGTAGGATAATATCAGGTGCGTGTCGGTTTGCTTCCTTCTGCATGATGATGGTTTCTTGAAAAATAGTTTTAGGGGTCAGCAGACTCGATCACATGCCGCATTCGCATCGACACAGCGAAGTCAGTGTGCACCACGTCGCGGAACCAGCGCAAATACTAATAATGATTAGTGGCTAGTGACCAGCAGCCGGTGCCAGATCGTTCACCAGATACATGAAGAAGGTACAATTGTACAGCACCGGGTTATCATGGACTATCGCTGTCGTCGTCCCCAACATCAAACATGTTGGTGTTTAGATCCGCTGGGCGATGGTGCGAGCGGCCAAACGTTTCGCGTGCAACGTCTCTACCTCTGCCGAGTTGCCATGATTGCCCGTCAGCCTTGTTTCCTTTGACCAACTCAGTATCACCACCGATGCCAAGCTCGAGAGCGACAGCATCCGCGCGGGCTAGATTTGACTCTTTTGGGTGGATAAATATGCTGTCTGGTTTGGACTTGGTGCGAGGCCTCCAGATGGAGCGGCGCCTTCCGAACGACATCCCGAGAAGGGGTTCCTTCACCCTATGAAATGTCCTTCAGTCTGAGATTCCTTGCTGACTGATGTCCTGCACGTACTGCGCGTCTCTCTCGGGATTCGTTTCTTGGTACTCAACGTACTCCACGACGAACTGCCCTATGGACAGCGTGACTACCTAAGGGGTAAATGGTCAACCAAGCCACAGTGTGGGGTTAGCACTTCAGCTTACGATTGTGGCGATCGCTCTAGAAAGCTCGTCACGGTCTGCATTTAAAACAAAGTTGAGAAACACGTACCCTAGCTGGCTTGACATTGCTATGAGCATATACAGTCTACCCAGCACGAGTTAGTCTCGATGCAAAGTCAAGGGATGGGCCCTCCCTCACAATCTCAAGAATGTGACGAGTCCATATACGGAACTTCTCCAAGCTGCAGTCGCAATTCTGGAATACCGCACCGTACTTGGCCGTATGTTTTTACTCAAGACGAAAGTCAAGAGCCTAGGGGGGCGATGAGCACAGCGTCGCGAAGGAAACGAACAGGTGTACCTCTCGCAGAGGCATATTATTGTTACAAGGACGCTCGCTAGAACAAACGACGAGATGGATTGTAGGCGTAGAAAACGAAAGAGAATGTGTTCGCCGAGGAACTCGACGTGGAGGTAGTCCACCCACCCGTCCATGGCCATCATGGAGGCAGAACAAGGGTTATCTCAGGCTGTCGCAAGCTATCTTACGTTATACTATTCTCCACCTCTGACGTAGTTTCATTACGTTTTCTTATCCGAAGCAAGCGCAACCGCTTCTTTGGCCTTTTGTTCCCGCCACTCACACGACTCCCGATACTCGCATGTGCTAATCATCGTCAGCGACGAACACTACCATCGGTGACCACTCACAAGCACCGATTTGTTTGGCCAATGTCCACCCCTCTTGGGGGTCGAGCGCCAAACCACCACCGTAGAACATCTGCAATATGCCCATCAAGTTCCTCGTCGTTCATTCTCACCTCCTTCATTCCAATGATGGGAGATATGTCGAGCGTGGTTCCCTGCTCCATTGATGTCGTTTGGTCAAGCGAAGAGTCATCTATGTTACACTGACATCAATCCCAAGTCCAGTTACCGTCATGAACATCTTACCGTGGGCAGTGTTTGTCCGTCGAAGCATGTTTGTGGACATCTGAACACGCGCCTTAACCGCACAGTTCAGTAATGACTCCTGGATCGCCCAAGCTACTGCGGGTTCTGTTTCTGACTGGGAAAGAAGGTCTTTCCATATAGCGGAAGTGCGCCCGAAGGACGAAGGCCCTACTTGTTTGACATTCTGCGCCACGTGATGAGCAACCTTGTCGGCCTCCTGATGCCCTATCCCCTTGAGACTTTCTTCGATAGCGCGAGCGAGGTCCAGTTCTTCCTGAAGTGCGAGAGCTGCGAGAGGGTCATCGATGTCTATCGTCTCCGTGGCCTTCTGTTTCCCTTTGAATGACCTTCCCGCGTAGACTGAGCGACGATAAACGAGTTGCAGTTGTTGACTGATCCCTTTGAGGTTGGCACGGTTCCGTTGGACCGTTGCGATCCACTCGGAAACTAGACGGTTAAGATGAAGCTTACAATCTGTTGGGTCAGTCCGTCGTACATCCCATCGGGCTGCTTTTACAAACTGCGACGAGAACGGTTTTGTTGGATCTAGGTTTAATCGGGTCCACAGCAGATCAAAGTCAAACGCCTCGGGTTGTAGAACGGATGAGAGCATGCGATGATACATCATCAACTGGAGGCGCGGGGATAGAGAATCTTCATCCAAAGGAACGTTTGAAGATCGGCGTGTCTTGTAATCGATGATGCGTAATTCATAAGGGCCCTGAGGGTTGGTCGGATCCGTCCCACAGCCTGTCTCCGAGGTGGTCGGCAATTCCGGAGCAGGAGTAATCTGCTGCGCCAGTGATGGCGACCGTCGTTGCTTCTTGGCCGGCGGAGAACCAGAGGGTGTAGCTGAACGAGACCCCGGCAAGCTGGCTTGATCTGAATTTGGTTGAGATAGGGGTACCCGAAGCACCTCATCCTTGGAGGCGGGTCAGGGGTAAATAGGGGCGAGAGATTCGGAAAATGCATACGATGATACCAAAAACAACTTGGGCGTGTGTGATTACGAACACGGGCAGTTCCCTCTAGCAAGAAGGTGAGCAAAAGGGCGCGAAAGCACGTGGGGAGATAGTTACCGTAATACCATTCAAAACCAGTTGATTGAAGCCATCCATGAGCTGCAGAAGGCTGGGGACAAGGTTGAAGAAGGGGGATGCAGGGTGTCAGGGAACTGACCGAAGACCAAAACGCTCCTCCTCAGACACGACTTGGACAACGATTTTTTCGGGAGCTAGTTCGTCTTCCAAGGCCTTGTGGACGGACTGGACGAGACATGAGGTGTGAGGGCTGGTTGGGGCGAGTGTACATACCTTGCCGCGTTTGAGTCTCTGATCGTTTGCATGGGCCGCCTGCTGGTGGACGAGTATTTGCTTTCCGCCCTTGGAGGTGAACGTCGAGGGACGCTGAGACAGGGGCCTATGGCGTGCGCCATAGAGACCGTACTCGTACTGGACTTCGCACCTGGGCGGGATGAGCGTAGTCGGGCGGGAAGACGGGAGAGTTACCAGAGCGGAGAGACGAGATCTGTGACGGCGAGGTACTTCTTCCAGGAGAGAAACTTTTTCAAGGGGCTGTCTTCGAGGGCTATTTGTACTGCAGGCCCGCCGCGCGCACGGGCCACGCGGGCGTCGATGGCGGCAAAGTCCTCTTCCGTGAACTCGGACAAGTCGAGCGCGTCAAACTCGTCCGGCTCGGACATGAAGACGTGCCGGAAAGGAAAGTCGTTCGACTTTTTGTATTTGCCTTTCCCGATCGGCTGCTTCGTTGGCATGTCCCATGTTCGCCTTCGTCGCGCTTCTCGCCGTCCTCGTCCTCCTCGTCCTCCGCCCGTCCCCCGCAATCTCCGCCCCGCTCCTCGTCCCCCGCTCCCCCGCTCCCCGCCGTGTCTCCTTCTCCAGCACAGACGCTCTCCCGCTCTCCAGGTCTCTCTCCCTCCCCGCCCCGCGTCGATGGTCTTCCCCTTTCCACAGGCGCAAGCACTCCGTCCCTGCTTCCCCAGATCAGCTCGGACATGTTCGTCTCGACGTGCAACCTTCCCCGAAACTCTCGAGACGGTTTCCCACTCCATTACGCCTGCCTTTTAACGGCAAACAAAGATCCTCGAGTGCTTCCTACTCGTCCACCTCGGTTTACCTCGATCAACTCGTCACCCCATCCCCCACGCCCGCAACTCGGTCGCCACCGCAGCACCCCAGATTCGCAAACCCTTTTACCAAACACGCCAGATCAAGAACCCTATCACCACCGAGTAATAACTCCGTTGTCCATTCTATTTCTTTGCTCAACTCTCGCATAGGTAGTGCAGGCATAGATGTCTCATCAAGTCCGTCGACTGGCTTCTCGTCCCCCTCACGTAAGTCACTTCTTCGTTTTCCTTCCTCTCTTACGTCATAGCTCGCTTCCAAACAGACCGCCAGACGTTCCTCAACAAACTCAAGTCCATCTTCAAGTCCGTCCCGCCCGAGCCTTCTCCTATTGTCCGTTCCAGACCCATCTTCACCAAATTTCGCCGAAAGCCAGTCCTACGCACACAGCCATACGGTCCCCCTTGGAACGCACCCATGCCGGTTCCTGACTTTACTATCTCTCCACATTCTCTGCAGAAGCCTTACCAGACGATGTCTCCACGCCATACGAGCCAGAAACATTCTACCAAGCGGGGCTCTCGCTCTGAATCAACGCCATTGTCACCTGGGGAGTCTTCCCCACGCACATTTATCAACGAACTGGACGAAAAGCTTTCGCAACTCCAACAACAACGCATTCACGACTCGATATCCTCACCTCGACGATGAAAACAGAACACATACTCTTTCACCCAGACTACTCGATATGAGGAGGAACCCGGGCTTTTATTATGTTAACTTATACATTTGCAGTCACTTTGAATTCGTGCCCAAGAGCCCAAGAGTTCTCGATCCCACATTGTACTATTCCTAACGTAGATTTGTATTGCATCGCACAAGGCTCTAATATACCTCAGCTAACGACTAGTCAATCCGTCGTGTTCTAAGAGCGCCGTGATCGCGCTGGAGACCAGCGAGTCTCGCTCAGATCCAAGCATGAGCCCTTGTTCGAAACATTTCTGTAGCTGAGCCTCCAAAAGTCGGCTTCCCAAGCCGACGTCAACCACCGACAGAAGCTACCATATAATTCGACTCACCGCAGCTGATTTACGAGTACTCCGATGCGCGGCCAAGCCTTTAACTTGATCGTGCAATCACCATTTCCAACAATCAGCCCACCACCGACGTGATTCACTGACACGGGTCCTCCAAAGAGCAGAAGCGCGTACATAGGTACCTGGTAAGAATCGGGTCGTGAACAGGCGTATTTATGATTCGGTCGTCGTACCTCGGTTGCACCCCTCACGAAGACCTTGGTCGTCTGCTGCATTTGGAAGTAAGCGAGGAAAGGCGACTTCCACGCCGATTCACCAAACAACACCGACGACGGGTGCAAGAAGACGCGGCCGCTCTTTGGGTCGTACATCTTGTAGTCCTTGGCTACGTTCTCGCGCTGCACGGTACCAGCCTGGACCTTGTCGAATTTAATCGCTGACGCAGGCAGATGAACGCGAGCGACGCGTGGCCAGAGGCCACCAAGTATGACAGCCTTGACCAGGTTCATGTTCGTACTGTTGACGTTGAGGTTCGGGGAGTTTGGCACGAACGATGTAGCTATTAGCCCCATGCCTACGAGACAAGAAAAGAAATCTTGACGAAGTGAAGTTATCTCGTGAACGGCGCTCGATGAGATGAAATTCTGTGGGGAAAATGTGCTATGTTTTGCTGATATCCGCGAAGGAGATAGCGTTCACCTCTTCGCAGAAGCTCTTTAACATGCCACGAGATTCGTTGCCAGAGCTGAGTCGCATATACTCATCGTAAGCATGGGCATCAGTCAAAAGATCACTATTGTGTTGATCAAAACGAAGCCTTGCCCTGAGAACAAGAATACCGATCGAGTGAAAGTCAAGACAGGGACGAACGTCATACCTGGTAGCTGCTTCCCGCTTTTCCAGAGGACTGACAAACAAGGGTTTCGATGACAAGCTTGCGACTATCGTGAGAACAGGGTCTAGGCACCGGAGAATCAACCCAAGCACCAGCATCTAGTGTCCAGGATCAGTAGGTTCACCACTGAGAATCCAAGAAGCGACCTTGCCCAGCCTCAAGTCCAAGGGAAGTATGGCCTAGAACAAATGAGATAGCCCGTCGATTAATACACGCAACTGGCTTGCCATATGACGCCCGAGCGCAGTGAGCTTGCTCTCGTTATCTATCGCCCCTAGTTCTTGCAAGATCGACCATGCCTTGTCCATTGCCGACACATCAGGGGGATCTATTGCTTTCTTCAGGAAGTGCTGTAAAGTCGGCGCGGGTCAAGTTAGGTGTACATAGACCGGCTCGAGGACCTACCTGAACGTCCTCGTTCTCTCGCATGACTTTGACGGTCAAGGAAATACTTTCCAGGGGGATGCGAAGTATCTCTGGTACGGGAAAATGATGCATGCATTCTTCCTGCTTGAGTGTATAAAGTTTGTAGCATATGCCAGGCTTCGTCCGGCCGGCTCTTCCTCTACGCTGCCGAGCAGCCGCACGAGTTATCCATTGCTCTGTCAAAGTAGAAAGTCCGGTCTCCTGGTTGTAGTTTGTTTCCTTGACCTTTCCTCCGTCGATGACGTAGACCACGTCTTCGACAGTGATGGACGTCTGTCTAATCTGATGAGCGGCACTAATGATCAGGGAGTCAGGCGGGTACTTGCTTCGGCAACGTTTGTGGCGGCAATTATTTTCCACTTCTTCGATGTTCTAAATACTGCCCGTTGCTCTTCACTAGTAAGATTGGCGTGGAGAGGGTAAATATCCACTTCGCCGCTAATAACCGCAGTGGAAATGGCGGCAATACACTGGCGTATTTCTTCAACGCCTGGGAGAAAAATCAGGATACCAGCTGGGGAATTCTGCAAGGAAGTGCCAATGATATATTTGACGAGTGCGGAAATCAACTAGTAGAAGTGTGAGCAGATACCACATACAGTAATATCCGGCACACCTGGTAGTCAGTGCGGCCTCCGGCGACGATATTCCGAATGGAAGATATGCCCCGTTCGCTAAGACCCCGCGATCTGAGTTTATCGTCATGCTCTTCGTCGACATTGCCTTTGATACCACGTTTGGATCCAGCAGGTACGTAGTCCAGTAGGTCAATGAAGTCCTCCAGATATCTGAGAAGAGGTAAGTTAGCCCGACCTGGCAAACCTCCGAGATACTTACCTATCCTCGACCGGATGAGTGAAGCCCGGGATGGAGAGCAACGGGGCATTATCGAAGTACTTCATAAATATGTGATGGTTGATGGTAGCAGACATCAGAACTACCTTGAGGGTGTCGTGCCTTGAGAGAAGCTCTCGTAGTTCTAGCAGAAGAAAGTCGCCATCAACAGAACGCTCGTGCACCTGGAGAGAATTCTATGAATCCCATGATCTAGGCTGCTCGGTGGGTTTACCTCGTCCACAACGACATGTGTTACGTTCTTTAGCTTGTCGCCAGAGCCGAGCCGTCTAAGAAGCACCCCAGTAGTGCAAAATAATAACTTGGTTCGTTTGTCCTGTTTAGCCTCACCCCGGATGGCGTAGCCAACGGACCCGTCATCAGCACGTTCTCCGGATACACGCGCTGCCACAGATATTGCAGAAACTCTCCGTGGTTGCGTCACGATGATAGACGCCTTTGCGCCACGGCCATCCTGGATAAGAGCGTCCAATATGAACTGAGGAACTGTCGGAATTTCATCAGTAAATAGTACTACCTAACGGGATGCATGACATACGTTGGGTGGTCTTCCCGGATCCTAAGATGTGTTATTAGTGACCACCGATGAGATATCGATGACACTCACCAGTCTCCCCCACAACAACAATAGTTCTGTGCTTATCAAGGGTTTTCAAGAAGTGATCCCTGACCGAAAAGGCTGGGAGGCGCCGACGAGAAGCGAGCATCTCGGCATAAACCCTAGTTTTACAAACACCCTCAAAGTCTTGCTTGACTTGTTCATCTGATCGGTTATCGTACGTGTGTTGGGCTTTGGTGCGGGCTGTTCTTTTGTTTTCTCCGGCGTCAGGTGCATCATCGGGAAAACTTGGTACAACCGGGGGTGCAATCAAGTGCCCGACCACTGACGACATATCTGGCGGGCCACTTGTTTCGATCTGGGCCCAACAATCTTCGAGAACTCGCATGGCTGGGATCAAGAAACCTTCTCCTGGTTCCATGAAGTCATCTTGTTCGGATGCGTACAGAAGCTGCGCAAGCAGATGCAATCGGATGTATGGCGGCACCGATTGCGACCCTACATACATCGCTAGTGTCGATCTGTTGTCGCAGGTGTCAGATAGCAAGACAATGTGGAGCTCCACTGGACCACTGAATAGTGGCATGACAATGTGACATGGGTCAGCAAAGTGTGCACCGAGTGCTTCTACTTCATCAGTCCTGTTCCGAAGTTCATGACAAGACGACTCCAAGCTTGTGCTGGCTTTGAACAGCTCTCCTTCACCCTTGCCTATGAGTCTGCGAGAGAGGGCGGTAATAAGTAGGACCAGATCCTCAGCCAGGTTTGAGTCGGTAGTGCATTCTTTGACAACGTTCGCAGGGAAGCCAGCGTCCTTGATCGCGATGTCTTCAATCCATCGCTTCTTGAGGTTGTCGGCTCCGGAGTGTCCGGAAAGCACGAATGGATCATTGGAATTGGAGGAGGGAAGGAATCGTTGCGGGAGGTCAGTCTCAGCAACGTGTAAGAGTAGGTATTCAATGCAGGCTTCTAAAGGAGCTAAAGCATTTAGCAAATACGAGCCTAATGGGGTATGCACTGAGAGGTAGGATATAGCATTTTGAACCTGATATGGCTGGAAGCCTAGGTGTTGAAGTTGCTGAGTGACCGCAGGAACGTCTTCTTCCGACAGTACTAAGGGTATTACCTCATGTGGTGTGTAGAGTGCACTTGCCTGAAAAATAGAATGAGGACGTGCAAACCAAAAAAAAGATAACTTCTCCCCTTCTTCACGGCACCTTCCACGAGATCGCGTAAGGTACTTGACATTCTTACTTCTGGCGCGTGAGTGAATTCAGAGGCGATCAACGGTTTATGTGTTCGTCCCTGAGAACCAGTGGCTTTATCTTCCTTCTTTTGAGCAGCTTTTGCCTGTCTCTCTTCCACCTCCTTCCGAGCGGCAAATGGATCGGCGTCATACATCCATTTTTGGTGTTCCGGCGCAGCTTTATGTTGCGCGGCCAATTCAGACCAATATTCCCGAGGACCAGGAGGCAGAACTCGATTAAGCTGCATTCCATTGCAAAACTAATGTACAAAAATTCAATCCAAACTCTAGAGGAGCGCAACGGAAACGTGAACTACGAACACGATATAGTGCATATGTTGCACCCCAATGACGCGCCTCCAAGGCCGTAAGTCGCGTATATGGCGGGTACGGCTCAAACCGAACATATTCCTTTTGAGATGTTTTTTTATTGATTCTACTCAGTGATACGACAAATGTCCAGCCTTCGCCGTGTTTTCGCTGGTGGTTTGGTAAGATAGCATCGGAGAAAGCAGTAGAGGGTACATTACAGTGTCGACTGTCGGTTTCTCCCAGCCATTTTTCTGGCATCTACATGCGTGATCGGGCACCGATGAAGGAGTAATGGGTGGGCCCACGCAGTAGAAAGGCAGACAAACCTTTCATGGAGAAGACTTAGAGGGTACTTGGAACCTGGAGGAAAGAGCGGTTTGTCCTCCGAGGATGTTGCTTCGGACGATGCCTTGGCGGAACTCTTTGACGAGTTTCCGACATTCCCTGATTTCACGATACCCTTTCCAGAGCGCGGTGCCATTAGGATTTGGAAAAGGCAGCTAGACAGTAAAGTTGTTATGTCAGCAATTGAGCCTTGCTCATACCTTCATCCACCACCAGTGTCTCCGATGGCGGATGACTTATACAACCTCGAGCTCCTTTCCTTGATTGCCAGAATAACGCAGGAGATTTACAACTATATCGCGGTCAATGACAAGATACTCGCGGAATACGTCGTTAACCTTCACGAGCAGTCAAGTTCTCTCAGTGACTTCAAGGAAAGGTTGAACGGTGCCCTACCGGACTCTGCCACCGAAAACATCGATCGTCTCATTCTAAGCTTGCACCCGAAACACAAAAAGCACTCGAAAGAGCTTGCGAACATCCTTCCCGGCACACATCTTGACGGTCAAAATGAGTCAGACAAGCAGAAGCGTCTTTTTCCTGGCCTTTCCTTGCCAGACCAGGACATAAACAAAGACGTTTTGATGAAGGAGGTGGATGATATGATGGCGCAATTTGAAGGTGCTGCAAAGAAGAACGCTCGGCTTGGAAAGACGGAGGAAAGCCAACCTCAACGGAGGAATCGCTCACGGTCACGCTCCCCACCTCGCAGACGGAGTTCCAGTCCGGATAGAGGTCGCTCGTACGATTCAAGGCGCGACTACAACTATGGAGGAAGGGGTCGCATGCCACTCGATGAGCGTCCAGTGTTGTTCAAGATTTACAATGGTCGAATCTCGGGCTTGAAAGATTTTGGGGCCTTCGTGCAGCTTGAGGGTATTTCAGGGCGCGTCGAAGGTAAGTACTGCGCACAGTGCGTTTTTTTTTGTTCTCATTTTGGAACAGGCATGGTACACGTCTCGAACATTCAGCAAGGAGTTCGTGCAAATTCTGCTTCCGATTTACTTAGTAGAGGACAACAGGTCAAGGTCAAAATCATGAGCGTCGCGGGGAATCGAATAGGCCTCTCTATGAAAGATGTGGACCAAGTGACCGGTCGCGATCTTACACCTCACCTGCGCATCAAGTCCGAGGCAGAGATGGAACAGGAACAGGAACGCGCCGTACGAGCTTCGTCCGGAGCGAATGCTGTGCCCTTGCGTTCTCGGGACGAACAGCCTGTGCGGTCCGCTAAAAGACTCACGTCACCTGAACGGTGGGAAATCAAGCAACTAATATCTTCGGGCGTCATAGATGCTTCAGAGTACCCTGACCTGGACGAGGACTTTAGCAATCCGGTGGTACGTGCGGAGGTGGAAGAAGAGTTAGATGTTGAAATCCGGGAAGAAGAACCACCTTTCTTAGCTGGACAGACGAAACGTACCCTTGATTTAAGTCCGGTCAAAATTATCAAAGCCCCGGATGGCTCTTTGAATAGGGCAGCGATTGGCGGCGCAGCACTGGCGAAGGAGCGACGAGAGCTCCGCCAACAAGAAGTCAATGAGCGTGCGGATTCCGAAGCTCGCGACTTTAGTGCTCCTTGGCTAGATCCCATGGCAAAGGATTCTGACAAGGTTTTCGCGCAAGATCTTAGGGGCCACCTTAGAGATCAGAAAGCAGGAGAAGTTCCAAAGTGGAGGGAGTCGACATTCAATAAGGCGACGACATATGGCGAAATCACAAGCCTCAGCATTCAGGACCAACGTAAGAGTTTGCCTATATACAAGCTGAGAGACCCGTTGCTTCAGGCCATCGGTGATGTAATATTTTGTCTCTGGGATGCGAGGGAGGAACCTGACGCCTGCTGCAGCACCAAGTTCTTATCGTTGTTGGTGATACCGGATCTGGGAAGACAACTCAAATGGTGCAATACCTTGCTGAAGCGGGGTATGCTGATAAAGGTCGCATTGGCTGTACACAACCCCGCCGTGTCGCCGCGATGTCCGTAGCGAAACGGGTTGCAGAGGAAGTCGGTTGCCGTCTTGGTCAAGAAGTCGGATACACGATTCGATTTGAGGATTGCACTAGCCCAGAAACGAAGATCAAATACATGACGGATGGGATGCTGCAGCGAGAGTCTGTAATTGACCCTCTTTGCAGTCAGTACTCCGTAATTATGTTGGACGAGGCCCACGAACGTACTATTGCTACGGACGTCCTATTCGGACTCTTGAAGAGTAAGTAGCTACATCGAACTTGCTTCACTTGATCGTGTTGACCCCGATTATAGAGGCTGTCAAGAAGCGACCGGATCTCAAGTTGATCGTTACCTCTGCAACATTGGATGCCGAAAAGTTCTCCAAGTACTTCTTCGGCTGTCCGATCTTCACTATTCCAGGCCGCACATACCCTGTCGAAATATTGTATACGAAAGAGCCAGAAACGGACTACCTTGATGCATCTCTCATTACTGTTATGCAAATTCATCTCTCCGAACCGCCAGGCGATATCCTCCTCTTCCTCACCGGTCAAGAAGAAATCGACACATCTTGCGAAATGTTGTTTGAGCGGATGAAGGCTCTTGGACCAAAAGTCCCCGAACTTATCATACTTCCCATCTATTCCGCCCTTCCCTCTGAAGTCCAGTCTCGCGTATTCGAGCCCACTCCACCTGGCGCTCGTAAGGTCGTGATTGCGACCAATGTTGCTGAGACGTCTCTAACAATACCCGGAATCTATTACGTCATCGATCCTGGCTTCTCAAAGCAGAATGCATATGACCCTCGTCTGGGTATGGACTCGCTAGTGGTCATGCCTATCTCACAAGCACAAGCTCGACAACGCGCTGGACGCGCCGGGCGTACCGGTCCCGGGAAATGCTATCGACTTTACACTGAAGCAGCATACCGTAATGAAATGCTACCAACTTCGATCCCGGATATCCAACGCACGAATCTTGCACACACGATATTACTTCTGAAAGCGATGGGTATCAATGATCTGCTTAGCTTCGATTTCATGGACCCCCCGCCTGCCCAAACGATGCTTACCGCATTAGAAGCGTTGTATGCACTCTCCGCGCTTGACGAAGAAGGGTTATTGACTCGCCTGGGACGCAAGATGGCAGACTTCCCGATGGAGCCACCTCTAGCAAAAATGGTCATTGCTTCTGTGGAACTTGGATGTTCTGAGGAGATCCTTTCCATTGTAGCTATGCTCTCCGTCCAGACGGTCTTCTACAGACCGAAAGAGAAACAAGCTCAAGCAGATTCAAAGAAAGCTAAATTCCATCAGCCAGAAGGCGATCACCTAACATTGCTTACGGTATATAATGGCTGGAAAGCGGCAAACTTTTCGAATCCGTGGTGCTACGAGAATTTCATCCAAGCAAGGAGTATGCGACGAGCGCAGGATATTCGCAAGCAACTCGTCGGGATCATGGATAGGTAAGCTTGTTATTCAAGTTTGATGATGTCACAGAGCTGACGACGTCGTAGGTACAAGCATGATATCTTGTCATCTGGAAAGGACTACAACCGTGTTCGCAAAGCCATTTGTTCCGGCTTCTTCAGGAATGCTGCAAAGAAAGATCCACAAGAAGGTTACAAAACTCTCGTCGAGGGCACACCAGTTTATATCCATCCATCCTCTGCGCTTTTCAATCGCAACCCAGAGTGGCTAATATATAACGAACTCGTGCTTACTACTCGCGAATACTGTCACAATGTGACTACCATTGAACCCAAGTGGCTTGTCGAGGTTGCCCCTCGTTTCTTCAAGGTAGCTGATGCAAACAAGATTAGCAAACGCAAAAAGCAAGAGAAGATTGAACCATTGTACAACAAATACGAAAAACCAGACGAATGGCGTTTGTCGAAAGTCAAGCGCAGTGCTCGTTCAGTAAGTCTCTTCTCGTTCGTTCACTCGAGGTGCTTAGCAACTACGTCAGAGTCAAACATTCGGTTGATTTCTCTTCGCATTTTCTGGAAGTTGTTGTTTCGTAGTGTATGTACCATTAAGTGTCCAGCTTCGCTCGTTTTCACCATCCGAATGCACCATCTAGCCACAGTTAATACAATCTGCACAATTACGTTGCTCTCGCTCGTCGTAGCTAATCATCCCACAAATCTCATTGAATCAGCATCAACATAATACTTCGCGACCTCTCCTACCCCGGCAACAGGTACAGCTGGGTCCGGCACAAGCATAAATGTCTGAAAGAACACCCTTGGTTGCCCATCGATGGATCGACCTGGGGTGGTAACAGGATGTTCCGAATTCTTCCCATGTGTAACGTTTCCGGACACGGTCACCAGCAATGAAGGAGGGCGGGATCCTGGGCATAGTTGAGATTATAGAGACGCGAAGGAGGCGGAGGCTAGCCTGGAATAGGATGACAATCGTAGGACTGGACTTCGTGTTTTGTGCTAGGCATATTTTCAATCAGTTTCTTCACGCCATCCACGCCTTGGCACGGGTTGCCATTCCATGTCAACGTCGATGTGGCACGGTAGAACTTTGGCAGGTCATCTGCTCGGGTGGGCGAGTCGTAGGTGGAGTAGTACAGGCGGGTGAACTGATCCGCCGCTCTCGTCGATATTTCTATGCTGAGCAAAAAACATGAACAAGGGACCAGATGGACGACTTTCAACGTACTCGTCTCGGGTGAACGAAGTAGACATGAGCCCGCTGGAAGGAGTCACGTGCAGTGCGTGGCCCGGCGATGCAGTTATTTCAAGAACTTCTTGAATGGAGCATGTAGCCAACGTTCAACGTTCAACGCTCCACCACCATGGAAGTGATTCGTGTCGCCACCCTCAACTGCTGGTACTCACTATAACTCTCACTCTTGTTGGTCCTCTAATCACTCTTTTCTAGGGGTTTGAAGTATGTTTCCAAAGACCGCCGTGAGCGCATAGCGGCAATTGCAAGCATATTCTCAAAGTCCGAGCACGATGTCATTGCCCTCCAGGAAGTGTGGGTACAGGCAGATTACAACCAAATCCGGGACAAAGTCTGTCACAGATTACCCTATGCCAAACTCTTCCACAGGTACATGCCCTCCGCTTTCTTGACCTCTGGACCTGACACACGTTTCCACCAAGTGGTGCATTGGGTGCTGGTTTGGCCATCTTCACGAAGTGGCAAATCATTTCCACCTCCGTCACGCCGTACTCTCTCAATGGCGAACCAATCGACGTCACCGGTGGGGATTGGTTCGTCGGCAAGGCCGTTGGGAGTGTCACCGTACTCCATCCCATTCTCGGGGAAGTGGAAATATTTGTTACTCACGTGGGTTCCCACTCCCTTAATTTAGAGTCGAAAATTCATTGTATACTGCTAGTTTCATGCCAAGGGTGGCGATGATGGCCCAGAGTATAAGCGAGCACACCGTTTGGTCAACGCTTGGGAGTTTGCAAAGGTCGCCAGACAAGCTGCGGAACTCGGGCGTTATGTTATAGCGGTAGGGCCACCGCTTTATGCTAATGGTCATTTACTTACTGATTTTTAGACCGGGGATTTCAATAGCATCCCGAGCAGCCTCGCTATGAATACCATCTACGATTACGCCGGCTTAAGTGATTCGTGGACAGCTTCCCACTCTCAAACTCCTTCACCGGCGGGGATGATCTCCCCTCTGGATGGTGTAGAAAAATATGGCGTGACGGCCGACTCTCCGTTAAATTCTTATCGTGATCCTATACCATCAAGCAGCGCAATGCTCCACATGCTCCAAGGCAAGCGCCTTGACTACATTCTGTTTCGTCAACCTAGTCGTATCTTGGACAATCCGGATGCCTTTAGATTGGTGTGCAGAGATTCCAAGGTCATCTTCACGGACCCCATTCCGGGGAACACTTGTTCTTATTCAGATCACTTTGGGGTAGAGGCGGCGTTCACTGTCATTACACCCGAGGCACAAGGGGACACGTTCAGAAACACGACTCCCATGGATATCGGGGCTCCTTGGGTTGACAATCCTTCTGAGTTGACCTCGGGAACGATTTCCAAGATTCTCGGTGCCCTTCAAACTGCATACCGTATTTCCCAGATCCGCTCCCACCGCGAACTGACTGTTTTCGCACTTGGCATCGTAGTTCTGTTCGTCCTTGTCGCAGGGTCTGCCTGGGTTCCGCTATCTTGGGTTAACCCAATCTTGGTATTGTTCACCATCATTATCGCATGGTTAAGTACGACCATGTTGTACGAGGGATTCATCTACGGACGCTGGGAGCGAAGAGCATTACAAAATGTTATCGAAGAGCTAGAAATTTACAAGACCAAGCTATCCTATAGTCCGCACGACAGGATCGAGCGGTAAACATTGTTGGACTATATACCGAACCATGCATAATATACAACGCTGTGGCCACGTAGACTATAGATCTTATTGCTACGCCAGGCAAATGTCCCCTACGATGCAACTTGTGCTTGCCTCATACTACAACTCTTTGATGATAATGTCCATTGTTCAACGAGAGAAGTGATGCTCGCATGACTACTCGTTCTACGTATTCTTGGCGATGAGGGACGTGTCGTTGAGTGGTTACTATCGCTGCTGCGGCTGCTTTCAGATACTTTGGATAAAGAAGCATCGGAGTTGAGGATAGAGACTGTTGATCTCATGCGGTGGGGACTGGGATGCGACTGGATAGATGCACCAGCAGCAAATGAACTAGCAACCTCAATCTCTGCATCTGGGTCACTTGTATCGGACGCTGAATCTGGCGGATGAGAAGTCGGACCCCAGCTTGGGAAGCTTTGATCATTAGGGGGTTTTCCATGCTTGATCTGTACTTCCATGTCGTGTCTGCCGGAAGAGGTTTCGACACCATCCCCACGAACCACGCGGATATTATCGTTGTCAATGTCATCGCCGAGGTGTGCTTCGCAGACATTATCAAGAATCTTTGGCATCGATGCTTGCAGTTTCGGGAGCTGGTGGCAAACAAACTCCCGACACGAGACGAAAGCCTCGTTAGTCGAGCTCAAAAATGGGAATGTTTGAAAGACGTGGACCTGGACAGCAGATAAGGATACGGGGTGCGTGATCCTCGTGAATACATACTGCGTCCTCATACATCTCATGCTGAACATGAACGCCTGCGAGTGAGGCCTTGTGCGATACAAGAGTGATTTCGTCGCGCAGAACTTCTGCTTCCCCACACTGGATAAGCAAGGGTGGAAGACCATCGAATTTACCGAATAACGGGCTGGCATATGGATGAGTCAAGTACTCCTCGAGCCTGTCGCCGAGGTACATCACAACGGGGTGCAGGTGCGCAGTAGGTCCTGGAGTTGGGACTATATCATACGCAGCATTGGTATCCCAGGACGGACAACTAAGGGTAAGATCTAGAGTACTGTTAAATTGCAAAGGCTGCCAGTGAAACCAACCACTTACCAACCCAAGGTGAAAACAGAATTGCGGCCCCAGGCAGCGGATAGTTATTGTCACGGAGATACAGTAACAGTGCAAGAGATAGGCCACCTCCTGCGCTATCGCCCGCCAATACGACATTTTCGGCCGGAACGCGAAGGTCTTCCGTGAGGCGTAGATACGCGTTCACTACGTCATGCAAAGGGCCGGGAAAACAGGTCTCTGGCGCAAGACGGTAGTCGATAGCTGCCAAGACATTAGTGTCTAAACGATAAATATAAGCCTTCGGATTCCGAACCAAATACGCGAGCTTCAGTGTATTTCGACATTGGTATTGTTATCGTCCTCTTGGAAGCGGCACTCGAAGAATAGTAAGCACCTGTGGTAACATAATCGACACATCTTTTTATAGGACGTTGCGATGACTCACCGCCGTGGACGTAGAGAATAACCCTTGAATATCTCTCTCGAGAAAGTGATGGACCTTCGCTTAGTGGGTCTTCCAAGACAGTATTTTTAGGGGTTGGGTGACGAGATGATCTGTAGTCCGACTGTAATGTTTGCCAAAGCTTCTTCCCAACGACCCACTCGCCAGAGAGCTCTCGCATTCCGGTCTCCTTTGCATCGAGGGCAGCCAAAATTCCACGCAGGTTCCGCTTACGGACACGGAAAGTAACAGGGGTAACTAGCGCATCTGCAGGGAGAGGCACCAAACCCGCAAGTCCCATCACCATGCGAACAGAGGCCTTGAATCCTTCAGTTATTTTAGTCTGTATATACATTTCAAGTCGCTCACGATGTCCGCCAGTGACGAATGCCTAGAGACATCTCGCATCATGCTGTTAATCACTGTCATCTCGATACCCCATGTTCTTCTGCGTGGACCCCAAATGTGATGAACAAGGACGTCTCGAGCAAGGGACGATGCTATGGGTTGAGATATGGAGGCTTAGTCCGCTAAAGAGTGAAGAGACGCTGACCTTTGTTAACAGCAAAGATTGGATACTTCCACGCATTCCAGAGGTTGATGGAGTCTTGTCGTTGAGACTTGAGGGACCTATCTATGCGAGTAGAGGGAGGAAAGACGCCCGGGTTGTCGAAATCGCGAAGGAGAGTGGTAACTGATTTACGTTGGGACGATGATATAGGGGTTGTGCAGCTAATGCCATCGCAGAAAAGTTGTGGTGAGTCCCGTAGCATGCTGGCACCACACGAGCAGATCGGTAATGTCTGAAGAGCGAGGTCAGGAATCAAGCGAGCCGTTGCGAGAATCCGACGAGGGAATGTATCCAACTCAGGTGCTGACGCGATGTCACGGCGAACGGACGGAAAGTACCTTGCCTTTTCGGGATATGTTTGCGGGACAAACCTGTCAGTTAAGCATATATTGTTGTTCAAAACTATTCGACCTAGTAATCATCTCCTCGGCTGACTACTTCCTTCACTGTCGGTCGCAGTAAAATCGTATGTTCCTGTTTACAAAAGGTAAGCCCTGCGCAGGTTCGAAAATCCAGTCGTGCTCACAAATTGCGCGGTCATTGCACCCTTTGCCTCACAGAGTGGAGGATAGTTCTGTACTATCCCTTGTTGGACTAGATGGTTCAGCTATTAAACAGCATGGCATCAATGTATCTCCCGGGCAATTATAGGCGCACTAACCGCTAGTAGATATTTACTTTCACCGACTCGATCAAGATACCTGCGGCAAAACGGAAGTGTACCGAAATTATTGGTGATGGACTTTAGTAGCGCTTTTGCCGATGTCAAACTCCAGGACAATTAGGTAGTGCGCTGCCGGTCAACGTTCGCCTTACCGGAGCGGTACTCGAGGTGCATCCATGATCTTCGCATAATGCGAACAGTCACCCTGTAGAGTTGACGTTAGATCACCGAGAGCAGAAGGAGTGCGACAGCAACATTTTCTACGACACGACCTCGTCCCGTCGACCCAAAAGTCTCGATAGCGAAGTACTCGCCCTCTTCCATCTTGGTTTGATCCTCGTTCTTCACAAGTAACACCGATTTTCCACCATGTATTTGATATAGATTGATAGAATGGCCGCTCAGATTTTCGATGGCTTTCACTTCAGGTGTACAAGGGATAAGTACTTGAATTCTGTGCGACTAATAAAATAAATGCATACCAGGTAGGACTTTGCCATCCACCTCAACCTCATACGACTCCATAGTTTCTTGTATGTAACCTGCGAGTTCTCCGAGGCGTACATCTATGCCAGCTTCCTTGAATCGACCATTTTAGTACGAGTTTGGTGATGGAAGTGTTACTAACTCTGATGCCCGTATTAGTCGCAGCCTGGACAGCTTCCACCAGTTTGTCGTATGTGGGTTCAAAAGTAAGAGTGAACGCAGAATCGATGATGCGACCTTTCACATGTACCCCGAAATCCACCTTAAGGACGTCGCCAGATTGCAAAACTTGACTTCGATGAGTCCCACGGGTAACCAAATGACATGCGACATACTTGTGGTATCTCCAGCATTGGGGGTGTAGTGAGCAGCACAATTGTTCAGGCTAAGGCCGGTCGGGAAGCCAATCCCAGAATCCAAGCCACTCTCTTCGACAAGTGAACGCGTCCCGTCCTCGATATACTCTGCGATTTCCGTCATGCTTAATCCTGGGCGTATAAACTTTCGGGCATATCGTCGAACTTGACGGTGAACTTCCGCAGCACGACGAATGTTTTCGTAAGTAATTTCGGGGTCTTCCATGGCCATTTTCTCGCTGTATCGTTTCTCTTCGGAGGTAATTCTCCATGCATTGCTGTATATTCGATTCGGTAAATCAACCACAATACGGCAGGAGAGTTCACTGACTCGTCTTTGTATGGCTGTAGCTCGCCCTCAGGATATACTCCGTCAGCGAAAAACTTGGAGAGCCCAACACGAGGGGGGTCCGTTTGTTGAACCTTTTTCTTCTTAGACTTTTTCTTTTTCTTCTTCCGTTTCTGGGCTTCGTGCCGTCCAGAAGATCGACACAAAGTTAATTCCAGATACTCACCACCAGTACTAGGCTCGTCTACATGTTCTTCCTCACTTTCTGCATCGAGATCCTGTTCTTTCTGCACCGGATCTGTTTCCTCATCCATTTTGGAGATAGCTTTGGGATCTGAGATCATACCACAGGGATGATACTGTAGTATAGATTGGCTCATAATTCATAGGCCTTGTCAGTGGTATCGATATAAGTTCTCACCTGTTCACAGATTGTGGCAGTAGTGGGTGTTTGGACGTTCGTAACACGAATATTTGACTGAGTCAACCGCCATCACATCATGTGCACTGGCACGTGCTGTGTAGCTACACTGTTTCACACTCGACATAACTCATACTAGTAGGACCCCATATTTGTGGGACCGTCGTCACGCGTCACGCGTGACCAAGGTGCAGCTCTGACAACGTGTGATGATGATCATTTGACTGATTGCAGTGCTGTCACCAAATCTGGCTGCGAGTGATCACTGGCAGACTGTCCCCGGCAGCATCGTGCTTGATTCTGCGTCCGTTATAATGTCTACCGCACGCGACTTTCTTCTTTCCATCCTCCCTCCGAAAAATGTGGAAAAAATTGATAGCGACGGGAAGAGGATCCCTATAGTGACGCTAACGTTTGCTCAATCACTCGACGGGAAGATTGCTGGGAGCAAGGGGAAACAGCTGATGCTGAGCGGCCCAGAGAGCATGCACATGACTCACTGGTATACTGTGCCCCCTACGGACAAGGTTTTCTTATCCATTCACTTCTAAACCTAGGATGAGAGCCATGCACGATGCAATCGTCATTGGCATAGGCACAGCTCTCAATGATGATCCTCAACTTAATGGTAAGCTTGTTACGATCACTACCTTGTTTGTTATGTGAACTTGGTCTAGTTCGTCTGATTCCCGAGGAGGACAGACCACACATCAGATCACCCCGTCCGGTCATTTTGGACACTCATCTACGCCTTCGCACGGACTGTAAGTTGTTGGAGAATCATAGAGACGGGAAAGGCCGACAGCCTTGGGTCTTTTGTGCTTTAAATCTCGAGTCTGGATTTTCGGAACGCAGATCTGCCCTTGAAGCTGCTGGGGCTGTGGTGTACGAAATCCCATGCAAGTCTGGTGCGAATATTTATTAATACACACGACAAATGTTCTCAGGTATGATGTAGGATTCCTATCCATTCCAGCCCTCCTCCAGAAGTTATACGAGCATGATATTCGGAGCGTAATGGTAGAAGGTGGAGCGACAGTGATCAATGGGTTCATGAGCCAAGCCTCCCAAGCACGTTTCTCCAACGAATCTCCCATTGTCGATACTTTGGTCATTACAATGGCACCAACAATAGTTGGGGACGATGGGTTGCGATATACAGTTGGCTTTACGGGAGATAAACTAAACGTAAACAATCATATTCCAAATTTCTCGAAAGTACTGACATTTTCACGTCAGGCCCCTAAGTTCACGCTCATACAGACAAGATTAATGGGAAGGGATACCATCATTGCAGGAAAATTCACACAGAATTAATGCTGATATATATACAACCGCATGCATGTAAATATTTGAACGAGTTACCGATAGCACTGAGTTATGGTCCAGAAGACAGTGGAGAGATAGACCTTGCGGCAAGCTACTGGCCCAGGCACCAATTGAACAGAGTATCATGTAACTCCGAAAGGGACAAGACGAGACTGTGGTTTTTTCACACGTTGTATAAATAATCCCCTAAGATGCACAGTATGTGGAACCCAGCCAGAATGGTGTCATCTTCACTTATGCCGGGAACAAAGGTGGTAGCTGATTTGGGGAATGCATTCACTAATGTACAAATGTTGGACTAAGGATGAGCGGTAGGATTTACAAGAGACGGACGTTTTCACTCCGAATTCCTATCGTACAGTACCACGTACTCCATGGGCTCCGAGTGGGTACGGGTATCTTGCCACTCCGCATCCTCATCGTCCGAAGTTGGCGCACTCACAAGGGACACGGAAGAAATGTCGGATTCAGGATCCTCGATTTCGTCTGTCACAGTTTTAGTAGACGGTAGCGTGAGTCGAGGGACCTCGCGTAATTCATCACTAGCATTGACCGAATGGGTAGGGTGAGCGCGAGGCATCACCATAGAGGAAGCGGCAAGCGATTGTTCACTTGCTTGATCGGAATGGTGATCTGCGATCGTCAAACTGACTTCGATTCAGGCTGCGACTTCTCAGGTGAAATCGGAACGACTCACTCAATCCACACACTGCTCCCGAAGAAATTTCCCTGACCATCGCTAAGTCGCCAGTACCCAACGTACCTCCCCGGGACATCTGGTGCCTTAACAAAACATCTTCACTTGCATGCAGTCCATGGCAATGAGGTTATAAACATACCTTCAAGTCTCCGGTCCATATGTCTAAGTCTTGTCCCGGATGTACAACTCCAACTTTGGCCCTGAGAACCCCACTGCGTTCGGAGGCAAACATTTCTCCAGCAACAAACTGAACATGGGTGGTCGTGGGCCAAGGTAACATGCCATTATTCACCATACGCCACCCCTTTACAAATTCCGCGCCCGGAGGAAAGATTTGACCATCAGGTACGTTGGCGTCACCTACGAGGGCAGCGTCCAGAATTCCTTGCCGAGGTGTATCTGTGACTACTTCCTGCTGATTACTAATGGAGGGTTGCTGTTTCATGTGATGTAATTCCTGGTCCTTGAAGGGGGTAGATGACGGAGTACGGTAGCCATCAACAATTGACTTGATGCTAGGGACCGGAGAAGTAGGGTAAGTCCGGTGCTCAGCCGCCTGGATGGCAAGTGGCGCGGGACTTCCCGGTAGCGAATCTTCGGCACTACTTGATTCAGGATGATTTGATTCCGCAACCCTACCCACAAGGGGATGGGCAGCTGAAACCTCAGCTTCCAGGGCATCGACTGCATTTAAATGTATCATCTCCTGGTTAACTCTTGGCCACAACTGATGATAGATATCTGATGCTGGATTGGTTGATTGGGGGGATCCAGGTAGGTCTGCGATGTCAACGAGAAGATGGGAAGGCACCGTAGGGACAGAAACAGGCACCGAGTCTAGAATCTGGCTCGCGGGACTACCAAGCGGGCTGAGGAATTCTTCACCAAGGGGTAACTCTTCTTCTAGAGTTGCACCATTAACTTGACTAGATGCGAGTTTTGGAGACTTCGTTGTCATCTCCAGAGTTGGTAGAAAGACAGAACTTGACTTGCTTCTAGTCGAGCTAGACCCCTGAGTGGCTGGCTCGTCAACCATCTGTGCCTGACCTGACCTGTAGATGGTTGGGATAACAGCATCAGAAGTCTTCAGTTTCAGTAGCGCATGATTAGGTGGATGAACATGTATTGGAAGAGCCTCGCAATCACTGCACAGATCAAAATCGGGGCAACTCGGATGCATGCACTGCAGACGGTCAGAAGTTGAATAATAGCCTGTTTAATCTTCTCACCTTATAGCGAGCACCACGAATTGTCCGTTGACACGCTGTGGTAAAAATATGCTCAACGGTATATATGGATGAGTGAAAGGAGAACTTACAGTCACACATCGCAGAATGAGTAATTTGACGAGACGGGATAGAATCATGCATCTAATTAGTCGGTTAAAACAGCATTCTTTGTGTTCACAGGTCATGCCCTTACTATCAAGTCTTCTTGTTTATTTATTTTAACAAATCCATGGTTCGGATGCTGCTCCGTCGTTATTCTTGGGAGACTGTCAGTGATTTACCCAGTAAGCATGCATGGCAGTGCGAACCTGAAACAGGAAGAACAGGTATCGAAATCTGCTCATGTCAGTCTCGATTCGACACTCTACACGAAGAACTTTACCTGGACAAGCAACGCATTTCTAGACCATACGGTCAGCCCGAGAAGTCCGTATACGGGGGAAAACTCACAAAGCGTTCCCCAACAATACCTGAGTCACAGAGATTGCAAGTAGCAAAATGATGAACAGGTAGTTCCTGTCGTGTAGCTGGGGCGCGATCGGGACTAGAAGGCTGGTGTCCACTTCTGAGGGATCTGTCCCTTTCACCACTAAAAACAGTGTGAACGTAAACACGTCCCGGTGTTTCTATATCGAGAAACTCGTGGAGTGAGTTGTGTCGTCCTGCCGCCCCGGATTGCATACAGGGTGTGCAAAGATCATAATCTGAAGGATTGTGAGACGCGAGTGTCTGTAGCATCATATGACGCACCGGGACAGTCCAGACATTTATGGCGAATGCCCGTAACAGTCTTGTTACAATCGTCACATAGGACATCGGTGTGTACAGGAAGTGCTACTTCACCGACCGGACCGGGAGAAACATAAACACGTCCCGGTGTTTCTATATCGAGGAACTCGTGGAGTGAGTTGTGTCGTCCTGCCGCCCCGGATTGCATACAGGGTGTGCAAAGATCATAATCTGAAGGATTGTGAGGCGCGAGTGTCTGCAGCATCATATAACGCACCGGGACAGTCCAGACATTTGTGGCGAATGCCCGTAACAGTCTTGTTACAGTCGTCACATAGGACATCGGTGTGTACGGGAAGTGCCACTTCACCGACCGGACCGGGAGATATAGGAGCCGGGGGCCGGACGTTTGCTGCAACTTGGGAAGAACGATCGACTGTGTGTTGCTGAACAATGTGGGATGGCCCAAAACTCAAAGTATGAGCGCTGTGCGATTTGTAAAAACAGCTTGGACACTGGTAACTTTAATAAAATAATTAGCCAAGATACCAAGTAACTTACAACTGCGTGCCAAGGACATTTGATACAACCATACCAAACACCCGTGAAGCTGGTTTTGCAGACAAAGCACCATCGAGACGAAGTATTTGCATCGGCACCCACAGGAAGGATTTCTGTTTGGGGTAGAATGACATCCGCTCCAGGGATTCTACTCGTAGACCGTTCGATGTTCGAAGGCGGCTCACCCACGTAATCGGTACCCAGCGTTCTGCATAGGATGCGCTCGAAGTCCTCTTTGAATGAAGATAACAACTTCTGCATGTCCGTCCTTCCTCTTGCGATGGAACAGCAGGCCGTAGTTTCAGCTGTGCCGCGCTCTTCAGGGGAGCAAGACTTGCCAGATGGTGGGAAGCATATCAGTTGGGGAGGGGGAGAAATCCTGTCTGACTGTGGTGGAGGTGGAAGAACAGATGTGACAACCGGCGAAGAGGACGGAGGCAGGAACGTGAGTAGATCTGGGTCTGAAAGTAACATATGGCTGTGGTGGGGCACAGTGGGAGAAGGCAAGTTGAACGTGAGCTCCGGCGGCGACATTGTGGGGGCGCTGTATAATGACGACATTTGTGAAACCTCAGCCGAGTCCCCGTGCGGAATCCCATCGAAGACGGTGAATCGCAATAAAGGATTAGGCCATTGACGGCGCAAAGGGGCCACGCGGGCGTCGTAATCCTCAGCAGTGTGCACCTCCTTGCCGACCAAGATGCGCCCAGGTTTCGACGCATCTGGAGAGAAAATCAGTCTAGATAGATAATGACTGTGGTTTAAAGGAAATATTCGACACAGCTAGACGACTGAGTGAGCGCCAGTCAGTGCCAAGCAAACGAAAACAGACCTGTTGCTGGAGTTGTTCGTATGTAGGGAAAAGAATGGGATCCTGGAAGGTGAACCTGCGGGTCTCGTTTCTGTAGGTGGCCTTGACGGTGAACATGGTTGCTGACGGAGATGGGATTGGGCTGCGGCGGGGGCTATCGTCGTTATATACCGGTGTGACAAGGCGTGACAAGGCACATGACGCAAGCTCTGCTCTGCACGACGCGGTTCGATCCTTGTCTGGAAGCGTTCGCGTGGAACAACGCCCCGGACGGTTCTCCTTCGCCGTATCTCTTGCTCTCGTTCCAACTCGACCGCCTCCTCGCCTCCGCCCGCCGCTGTCAGTGGGCCATTCCCGATCCATTCGACTATGCAGCATTCAAATCCGTCTGCGACAACGCTGTAAACGGTGCCGACGGAAACAGGCCCCTCAAAGTGATTGTCGTTCCACTTCGTTGTCGAGCGCTGAACTGTCTCTACACCAGGTACGCATCGTCTTCCCGCCTTCTGGGGACATCACCTCGTCCGCCTTCCCAGTCGAGCCATTGCGATATGATCCGACAGCGGCGTCCCGATTTAATCCCTGTGCGGACGCCCATGCTCAATTCGACCCGATACTCTCTGTCCGAGTCGACACACAGCCGACCCCTGGCGCTGGCCCGATGAAGACCACGAACAGGCAACCATATGACGATGCCCGCGCGCGCGCCGGCATGGCCCCGCTAGGCGCACCCCGTCCTCATGATAGTACCCCAGATGATGTCATCTTGTTCAATACCTCCGGAGCTATCATGGAGTCGTCGATTTGCAACGTAGCACTCTATCGCAACGGGCGTTGGCTCACCCCACCATTGACAGTGGGCTGTATAGCCGGTGTGTTCCGACGATGGTTGTTGGAGAACGGTCGCATCCACGAGGCCGACGAACACTCGGTGTCGGTTGACACCATCCAAAACGGTGAATGTGTATTACTTTTCAATGGAGTAATGGGGTGCCGTCTGGGGCGAGTACTCGGGAGCCAGTAATTATGACAGCCCTGTAATGTACTTTTAAGTTAACTTCTACTTGGGGTCATCAACGTCCATGATCTCCTCGTCGATCCCGTCAAATATCCCATCGTCCATCTCATTCAATATGTAGTCCACGACAAAACTTTCCTGAACTAATCGGTCCAGCCTTGCAAGGTGTCGTTGAGTATATGGAATCAAGCCTTCGACGATATCCTTCGACGATGATGATATATTCCCCTTTCCTATAGGGTGTTGCGTCTCTTCTGGAGAATTGTAATTGAAAGCCTCGAGGACATTTTCCGCGGGTCGCAGCTTAAATATAGCGTAGAGGACACTTTGTGCGACACCACTTGTCTTTGCGTTGGTATTCCAGTCGCGGATGTATCGTACGAGGAGGGAAAGATCTGGACTCGACAGCGTGCGCAGGACCTCATCTAGCGCGGCGTTGCCGCTCACAGATGTACTGCGCTCCAATCTCTTCTCCAGTGCCGCTGACCGAATTTCCCCAAATAGTGCGAGAAGCCTTCCAGGCTGTTCCATAGCAAGCGCAAGTTCAATCGCTCTCCGATAGTCGTGCATTGCGATGTAGTTCGTAAAGTCCTGCTCCCTGTACGTGAATGTAGTCAGACGTGGAAGACACTTGAACGCTCTCACCTAAGCACTTGATTAATGCGCTTTGCCTCGCTTTCTTTCTCCTCCTCTTCTGTACAGTCTTTCCAGAATGTGACCACGGAGTCGGCGGCCCCAGAGACGATCGTCGCTTCGTCCGTACTGATCGTTAGCGCCCAAACCTAAAGATTATTAATATCAAGTCGCTTGTTAGAGTATGGAACGCGTACTTTATCTTCGTGGTTGTCGAGGGTCGCTACGCATACCTCGTCCCTCACGTTCCACAGCTTCACTAAGCCATCAGAGCCCGTGCTCACTAAGTGCATGCCGTGGTTAATAAAATCGACCCGGAGGACGGAATTGGTGTGTCCCTCAAATGTTTTGACGCAAGTAAAGTCCTCGAGGCTCCACAGCTTGACCGTTTTATCACTACTCCCGGTAGCCAACACACGTTCCGTCTTCCCGAACTTAACGTTCCAAACGCCTCGCTTATGACCTTTGCAGCACCCTAAGCGTTTAATCTCTCCGCGCGGAGGTTTTCCACCGGAGCCCAGCGTATAGGACACTTCGTAAATGTTTGCAGTGCGGTCTTGAGAACCGGAGGCCAGAAGTTGATCATTAGGTGCAACATCCAGAGAGTTGATGTCCTTGTCGTGAGCTTTGTGCGTCACAAGACTGTGGCACTTTACCGGGTCTGCACCGCTGAATGCCAGAGGGAGTTCGGACAAATCCCACATCTTGATTGTTCGATCTTGACTCCCAGTGAAGACGAAACGAAGATGGGAATCAGTGTCACTGTACACCCGTGACATAGCGATGGAACCGACACTCTCTGTATGCCCTTCACAGGTACCAATGCACCCCCATTCACTGACGTTGGGTTGTTGTCCGAAGGCCCATATTCTCGCCGACTTGTCTTTGCTTCCGCTGACGAATATAAGTCCACCTAATCCTTGATCCAGAGAGAGCACTATGTCGGAATGACCAGCTAAAACTTGTGCATCCAAATTACACATCGAATAAATGCGAATGAGAGACGAATTAGTAGCGAGGGCGAGCTGAGTATCTCGTAGCTTTGGGAAGGAATTTGGTGGTGATAAAAATATGGTGTCGACAATTTCGTCATTGTAGCCGACCATATGACGAATTAGCGCTCTGGATTGCAGGGAATAGAAGAAGATATTTTGATCTGCATGCGCAGAAACGACAGCGTCTATAGTAGGGAGGTAACTGCCTCCGAGGACAATGAGAAACGGCTGAAGGGGAGAGTGGTCGCTTACAATGCATCGATAATCTGCTTCTCTGCTTCTTGAGCAGCAGCATGCGACCCAGTATTTGCAGTTAATGAATATATAACAGTGCCTTGTGCCGCATCCCATATCCGGACGACGCCTTTATCGCCAGCAGTGAAGAATTGGAGTCTCGTAGATTTTGCAGTGAAGTCATTGAGCTCAGGGTGTACGAACCCCACAGCTTCGACGCTTTCCATTACGGGAACAGTCTTGGAAAGGCTTGGACCTACAGTTGATTTCCCTTTCTTTTTCTTGACGCTTTCGTCGGTTGAACGAGAGGAAGCACATGCGGAGATATCCCAAAGTAAGACCACTGAGTCTCTTCCCCCGCTTACAAGCCATTTTCCATCGGGTGTTACATCCAAACCTCTTGGGACAGAAACATGACCATCCAGCACGGCGATAGGGCGAAGTGCTTCTTGGTCGTCTCTACTCGTTGCCATCAGGTCAAACAAGCGGATCCGAGAATCGACTGAAGCAGTGATAAGCTGAAAATTCCTCGCTGCGCTGGCGATGGATGGATCCCTGGGGAAATTGAATTTTAAAGCGCTGACAACCCCTCCATGTCCTTTAAAAACGTGTGTGACGTGTCCTGCAGAAATGTCCCAAACTTTTACAACACCGTCCGCTGATCCAGAAGCAAGGAATGTCGACGTCGGATCAACTGTGCAAACATGGACTGGTGCATCATGGGCATGGGCGATAACCCGGAAGGGGTGTATGATCTGACCGGAACAGACTTTTGGAATCTCGTATAGCCTGAGCGAAGGAGGGGTTGTGAACAATACGAGGTATACAGAGGAAGGTGATAGACAGAGGGTTGTGATGGACTCGGATGCCTAGAATAAGAGAAATAAATAGCGGGCAAGAAGACATACACACGAGACGTACACATGAAAACCTGCAAAGAAAGTTTCCACTAGAAAGTTCAGTCAATAACGCCTCTTCGGCAAGGCATGTAACAATCTTCGATCCGTCTGAGGTGACTGCGACGGAACCAGTTGTATGTAGGGGTTCGATCGTGCGTGACTGTTTGTATCTATCATCGAATAGGTCAGACACATGCGTTCTTCGTGTGCTGGAATAACCTGCATAATCCTGGTCTTTGGTCTCTGGCCACCGGCCATATCAATCCCAGAGAGATGTATGAGACTTCCGTTGACGAGTTATTTGGTCACGGTACTAACCAAAACACTGCCACATGCCCAGGTAGAGACTTTCCGATGAGAAGGCCCAGTCCTTACTCCGACGGTGTACTGTTCGAATTCGATATGTACATATGCTCATGCAACCGTTTGAATCGACGCATCTATCCTAGTAATGAAACGATGCACTGGTAACACATGCGGATGCTATCTAATGCAGTACTCAGGGAAGTAGTCCAACCAATATACATCACCAAATTGACTAGCCAGACATCGAGAATTACTGTTATGCCACTTGATTTTGAAGTCGGAAGACGGTCTCCTCGGCGAGCCTTCTGAGTCGATTCTCCTCACTGGCGACCCTTTCGGCTTCTCTCCTTTTCCTTCCTTCTTCCTCCAGTAGACTTTCTGTTGCCCTCAATGCAGCCTTGGCTCGAGCAGCCTCAGACTGTGCTTCTGCGAGTTGATCCGATATTCGCAATGAAACGGATATGGCATCGGCAGCTTGTCGCCGTAACCCAGCCATTTCTATCTGCATTCGATCGATAACGCCTTCATCAGCAGAACAGCATACTCGATGGCCTTTATCCGAGGTATAAAGACGTGATGCGGCTTCGTGAATCCCAAAGACATCTAGGCCAGACACCGATGCGTCGTGATTCCGTGGCACCACCATGTCTTCTTCACTTTCGTATTCGTCTTCTGAACCATTACAGTCGCGTGGGCTACCTTGCCTCTCAGGATACTCTTCTGACTCATATATTTGCATGGAGGATGTCGTTCCAGAGGTGAATGGAGGTGGGCTGACAAACACGCTGAGCTCAGGGGAAACCCCTCTTTGTGAAGGTTTTCGTGGCCTCCCGCGCTTCTTCTGATTTGATTGTGCTGAATCAGCCTTAGGGGGGCCAGAGGCTGCTTTGGACGTTCGTCCACGCTTCCGGGGCCGCTTCGTACCGGGTGGAGCCGAGAGGTTCACTGTCCAGTAAGAGCCGAACCCTGGATCACTAACAGGACGAGGTTGTCGTTCAAACAGCCTATTTAATGACAGGTGATGACGAACGGATTGCTAAGGGGAAGACATCAGGACTGATAGATTCCGAGATAGCAACAATCGTACCTTCCATGTCGGACCGGCATTTCGAAAGTATGCGTACTTGTCTTCCATAGCTGCATAAATCTCTCTTATTGTCAAACGTTTCTTAACGCTGCCTAGTATCGCACAGCGTAGAATAACAGGGAGTGTGTGCTGTGGCCGCCCGTCTGTGTCTGGGAGACAAGCGAGAGTATCTGGGCAATTGGGGTGCGGTTCGTGATGACCATCTCGGGGGTTGTTTTGAAGTGAGGAACCAGTCTTCACTGTCTGGTTTGCGCTTGTGTCCGACGTAGACTCGGGCGATGTTGGTCCCTCCCACTTTCGTTTGATTAGCCTAGACAAAGGGGATCAATGAACGAAAGGTGGACAAAGACAAACCCAACGGACTCGGAAGAGCTAGAAAGACATGCTTCAGGATTTAACAGGTTTTGAATGCTGGACATCCTTGGGTGGATGATTGTGATGGTGGCTTCATAGGAACATATGCACTACAAAGTCGTCACGCGTTGTCATTGTGGGTCCAAGCGATTACATAATCAATCAATCGTATTCTGACTCGGAACTAGTAATTTACAGCTAGCCCACAAAACCTCCAACTAAGATCTACATCCGGTAATTGTTTGAACCGTGGAACTCGTAAGAATAACCTGCCGGTAGGGATCTCCATTCAGGATCACTTGGTGCTGTTAAATAGTTCGCGCTCATTAGGGTTTGCGAGCTCGGTGTAGCCGTCTCGGATGACAAGTGCTGATAGGGTTGTACAATACTTGTCGCGCGGGGCCACCATTCGTAACCAGGATAGTACGACGTCGATGGTTCGATGCCTGGAATGTCTAGTCCCAACATGTGGGCCATCATGCGAGTGCTGATATCTTGAATTCCTGCGTTAGTCGCCATTGGCTCCTTTGAGCCAGAATCTCCAAACGCTTCTCGTTGGAGGATATCTGAGCTCTTCTCCTTCCCAAACGCATCGTCTGCACCTCTCTTCGGCCTATCAGGACCCTGCGACATAGGTGCAAGGTTGCTATCCACTTGGACCTTTACGCCCTGAAGTAAGTCCCATGCTCTACCTGCACTAGGCCAAGTCGTCTGCGCAATTGTAAGACAAGTTCAACTATGTAAGTATAATCGATGCGTACTTGCATGTTCCTTAGCGCGGTCAGCAACTGCTGAAGCCCAATATAGGCCTGCACGTTGGATGGACGTATGGTCACTTTTTAGCAGTAAAGATAAATATTCAATAGGTCTATATAATCTGGAGCTTACGTGTCACAATATGCATGATACTGGGACAAAAGTAAGATAACGCCTGAGCCGTTAGTGAAACGACTCACCCCGCACTAAGGAGATATGGTGTAAGAAAAGGCGAAGCACGCTTGATATTATAGCAATCGTCGTATGTTGTCACTGAAGCACATTCAGCGGGATTCAGGACTAGATGTAAATTGCATTACTAACCAATAGTACTAATGTACGTCGCAGCACTTTCAGATAGGTCGAAAGCCTTCAGTGATGTCATGTTGGACCCAGGCGGATTTTGTAGTATGGACTCAGCGCTAAGAAATCACATTATATATCACATTATATATTCGGCATGTGAGGAATCAAACCATACCCTTTCCAGTTTGGTATACTACCAAATGTAAATATCAGTAGCGCTCTGCATAGGAAAACTTACTTACAAGGCTCTATGCAAAAGTAGCACAGCTGACCAATATTTGACGTGGATGAATAAGACAGGAGCAGGTGGAGTATTTCTTTTGCTGGCAGGGTCATATCTCAGGTCATCGGGGAGATCATGGTACCATTGATCAAGACGTGCTTCTAAGCTGTTCAGGACGGCTCGCCTGGAAGCTTGCTTCGAAGACTTTACGGGATAAACGGATGACACGATCGATCCAATGATCACAGCTAAACAAACAGATTACTAAATGAATGATAACCGTGGGCAAATACTAACAGAGCGACGAAGCAAATCGGAAGCATCGTATGATGAAGGGTGTCGATAAGGACTTGTTGAGTTGATGGCTTAGAGGCAAATCATCCCTATACTGTGAAACTGGTCAGTGTCGCCTCGACAGATGAGTGCAACTCACCTCTCCCGCATCTGGCAACAATGTGTCAAAATCATTCTCGCCGATACATATCGGACGCCCTAGTAGCGATGTCAGTTTCCTACCTTTCGAACATTGAACACACACGAACCCATGTAGGTAGAACCATATCTTGAATTCAAACGTTGAGTTGAGTAGATCGCATTGGAAAGACAGACGCACTTATCCGCAATACAACAAGCCCACCAAATTTGCTTCCTCTCTTGGTTCTCTTCATCAGAGAACATCTTCATCCCATTAAACTGCCAGTTATCTGCTGCACGATTGAGACCCAAATCTAGTGCCTACACAATCATTCATCAAACTGAGACTGGATGATGTGATATTAACGAACCATTCTAATGGCCATTCCTTGAGAATGGAAGAATGTTGAGGGATAAAGGAAGTGCACAACTAATATCACCGTACCTATGTAGAGCCAGCCATGTTCCATGGACCCTGAATGTTCGTCAGCGACAAGAGTTAATAGCTTGTGAAATGCCATACCGATTCCGAATTCGCGATGGCCTAGGAGGAGTAGTGCTTGACAGGTTGATGTTCTACAGTTGTGTGAGACGTGTGCTAAAAACAGGAAATAAGTTCCAGTCAGCAAAATGAAACATATAGGCAGTCATACTCACCAAGGACACTTCTTGCCTGTGCGAGGAAATCACACCCGTCATCCCAAATTTTGTCCGTGGGCTCCGAAGCACGCTCATCGAGATAGCGTGAAGCAACGGAAAATATTGACAACAATAATAGTTTACTGAACGTCTGCGGTGGTTCTGTGACGGACGAAGGGGAATCGCTGCTCGAAACTAGCGGACTTGAATTGCCACTGATTCACGCGTAAGCACCAGTTCATGGAATGACAACACTGACCGACCTTTTCCTGTTACGGGGCGGAAACGTGAGAAGCTAAGCTACTGGATCATGGGATGAACCTCACCACTCGTTATACTCTCGCAGGAAACGAGCTTTATGGATGACAGGAAATATGGGATGGGCGTAGGAGAAGAACAGGCCGAGGAGTTGATCTTGCATATCGACCGAAGGGAATGTAACAGGAATATCGTTTTCTGGTGGCAAGGCAGACTTATCTGCATTGGCGGACGGCCAGAAGCGCGCCATTGGGAGCCTCCTGAACGACAAGAATTAGTATCCTATGTAATTACAGAAGAAATAGATCCAACCAAACTCCTCCGTCAAGGCGACCATCTACACGGTCGCGGATGAGGAGATGGAGGCCACAGGCTTTTCCATGATATCGAACCTGGAACTGATGAGTAAAGTCAAACATTGATCAAAGTACAGCATACCTCTTGATTCTCGTCCAATGATAGTTGTCCAAATGCAGTTGTGCACTGGGATTCATCAGTATCCGTTGAGTCTGGAATACCATACTTTAAGTTAGATGGACTTTGAGATCGCTATGAGTGTCAAATCACCCGATGTGGCATCCATAGTGTACATCTTGGTCCAATTTGGGTGGTTGAGATCCGTTCCGAGGTGTGGCTCATCGAATCGGCGACGTTGAGGTAGAGGTGCCCCGCCAATTGTGCGAGAGGGTGATTGCCGGAGGCGAGTACTGTGAAGATCTTCCGGCGTGTTCCTAGATAGGCGAGCAGCTAAGCGGTCTTGCCATTCAGCAGTTGGTGCGCCCGACAACGTATTGTCTTCGTGTATATTAACAAAATGCTTCAGTTAGTAAAACAGACAATCACCTCTCGAAGAAACAATCTCCCGCGATATACGAGACTGCCGCCTAGATCGTGCAGCATCGCGAGAAGTCTCGTTGCTTCGAAAGATACAAGCGAAGATATCTTCTTTAGTAGCACCTGCAGGTTGAGAAAGACGCCCTGAAGGACCCTGATCCTTGCATGAGTTGCGACATTCCTACGAATGACGGCACGAGCGTACAAATGGTCCGGTTTCCACTCTGCTCAATATCTCCCCAGCCAACTCGTCCTGTCTGATGTCGGACAACAAATCCTGTACACGACGGTCTGGACATGCAAGGAGTGCCCCGAGAAGCGACTCGACCTGGTGCCATCGCTGTTCAATTGCTTGAATGTATCCCTTTGGAGGACCGCGCTTGTAGCTAGGGCCTACGATACTCAGTGTGGGACCTTTGACGTCGGCAGTAAAGCTTACCGAGAAAAGTACATTCTGAAGCAAAAGTGGAACCTCAGACTTGAGGGTGAATAAAGAGAGCTAGACATACTGTTTCCTCCAAGGACGCAGCTCTTGCATGTTCCTGGAGTACTGGAAGGTTCGCACTTGCTCTTGGTTTTTCTACATTGATCGCACGCTAAGAACCCGAGTGTTTCAGTGATAAATATAGGATTAATGAGTAACTGAACTCACCCCTACTACTTCGTTTGCGGTTTGACAGAGAATCTTGGTTTGATTCTTCCTCTGAATGTTCCGATTCGTGCCAGCGGGCTGTCAACATGATTGTGGAGACGTGACTCAGTCGAGCGCGTTAACAGTCGAGTCGGTCCCGGTGACCGGCTCGGATGATTACATAATGCTCAGGCACTCGCACGGTGATTTTGCCCTGACTTGAAGTTTTCGGCAGCCTCCACGGACGGTTTCAACGGCGTAGATAAACTTTGCGCATGTCTACTTCGAGAGTGTATAAATACATTCACCATTACATGTCAAACAGTGAAAACGTGTTAATGCAAGGACAATTACCCGTAGCAACATTGAGGAGCCGAGCGCTTCGAGGCAAAGCATCGATTCCTTACTTCAGAGGACTATACGGGAGGGGGAGTAATATGAACGAGTCCATGACTTTCGCGAGTTGGGCAGTCTACATTATCGTTAGTTCCCGACTCTCACACATAATGACGAGTTACCTTTGAGACTGTCTCAGCCCATCCGTCGATCTGCCAAGCCTTCTCCCTCATATCCTTCCTTGCTTCAAGGCTCCTAAGTAGTCTGTGAGAACCGTTTCCCGCGCAATCGTATACTATCACTGACGGGTATTGCCACATGTGGTGGACTTGGTGGAGTCTTCCAATCTGCGAGAACCAGGCCCCAACTGGTGCAACAAATTTTCGGCGAGCTTCGATCCCCCTTCGCCTTTGCAGCACCGATTAGTCTCATCAAATAGTACCAGCATACGCTCAAAAGATACCATGTGTGTTCCCATTCCAAAAGAGTACCGGGCTTCAGCTGGTAACTCCGTAGTTCAAAAATACCACCTTGAGCATGCGGTGGTGCGGTAGGAAAGAATGCAAACTCTTGAGCAAGCTGGGTTGAACGGGAGTTTACATATGGAAGAAGCGCCTTGTAAGACCGAGCATGCTAGAGAGGGATGAATGCTAGCAGAAAGAAGGATCGAGGTGCGCTACCTCCGAGTTTCTAATCAGTCCAACTGTCTTGTCGTAACCAGCGTAGTTCTCATACTCTAGTATATGCACTAAGGCAGACGGGAACATGAGTGGACCAACCTTATGGCGGACAACGAGACCTGCTCACCAAATGTGTCTTGGTTGCCCACCAACGTTTCCCAGCTGCCTGTCAGCTTCACATGTAGCCGCGGGTCATCCTTAATGGCCCCATAGTACTTTTCGCTGCAGACAAGCTTAAGTTCACCAACGACTAAAACCAGCGAGAACATAACGCACGCCGCCGCCTTGTACTTGTCAATCGAATCGGACTTTACTTGGTGGACTATCCAACCATCATATATGCTTCGGGTTGATATAGCGTGCACAAAGCGCTCATACCTTCGAACCCGTGGACATATTTACCTCTTGCAACAAGCCTTGAATGTTGTTGTGTTTCAATTTCACCTGCCTTTCGAGCATCCGGAGATCCATGGAGCAACGACTGCCGCATGCTCTCAGTAGAACAGCCTTGAGAATGCACGTGTGCTACCTGAACTGAAATCGAGCGCTGTGCCCCTCTGAACGCGACCCAGGGTTTAAGTGCGTCCCTTGCTGCCAGGCTGAACATCGTTGAGTCCGTATCAGGGATAACACGTTGTTGGACGAGTATAAAGCGGTGTGAAGACTAGCGGAGTTAGCAACCATGATTCATGAAACCTACTATTATAAGCGAGAGCTCCCGCGATAGACCCGGCCATACTATCCCGGCGATGGGCTATCCTATCAGTCAAGCCTCTTTTGCATGAAACAGTACAGATAACACCACGACTCCCTACGCCACTGGTACGGACCTCACCCACACCTCATATATTATCCACGGAAAAGAAATGTCTTCGTGAGCTGTAGCTTTGAAGAACCGAGCGTGGGTTCCTGCCATCCGCACGCTATACTCTAACAAATCATGGTCTCCACCCCAAGCCATCGAGCCCATTATGCCCGTTGTGCACCGAGACGAGGGCTGGTATGGCGATAGTAACTACATGTTCACAGCGCATTAGCACCATTTATTACGCAATCATGAAGCTTACCCAGCGTTGTCCGTCAGAAGAGCACTCATATTTCGATCTGCGGAGGATCTGCTCATTATTTTCAGCCACTAGGAAAACCAATTCAACTGTGGAATCATTGAATTCGAATGTTGACAAAGCATCAACGAGAATGCAGTCCCCCCGTCTTGCGTCTATGTGGACCATTCACAAAAATCGCATTGCATAAGACCTTGTAACTCACCACAGGGACTACGAAATGCTGTACCGACATTCCCATCCACAGCACAGGACAGGGGATGTTGCTGATAATGCAAAATTGCATCCTGACCTATCAGTTTAGTACGTCTCTCCTCACTCCCTAGCATGTCTACCGCTGCAAGGGACTTTGGGATAGCATCATCAGGAAGAAGTCTGATGTTACTTTCCACTATGTAAGGTATACCGACGGCGGGAGTGCAATTCACATGGTAATGTCTAGGATTGGGAACCTGAGTATCCGTCTTCACAAAACCCAGGCTAACGATCTGTGAGTCGTTCAATGTTGTGGGGTCTGGATGAGGCAGGCGAGCCACGATTTCGTCCAGGTAGCGACATGCATTTTCCTATTTTTTTCAGTAGCAGACCAAGTATTCATTTGTGACAGAAACGTACTATGTGCAAACGATTACGTTCATTTCCTTCGTGGCCGACGGTAAATGGAATGCCACCCCCCAGTTCGATGCCTTGATCAAACCAAATCTCCGGTACTTCGTTGCTCAAGATAGTGAAATAATTATCCGCCATTTTGATCTGTTCCTCCGTCATGCCAAGGAAATCATTATGCAAGAGAGACACGAAACTGAGCGCTCGTTGTCGATTTATCATAGCGCCATGACCTAGCCATGCAAAGCCCGTGTGGATAGCATCCGACGTCACAGTTGTACGAAGCCGACTCGACAGGTGCTCATGTGGGGGCAGAAGATATATTCCACCTCGCGACGATTCTTCTAATCGGATGCGAAGTGCCTTTATGATCTCTGGTAAGATGATATAATCATCGTCCTGTGGTCACATCCAAAACTGATCGACAACTTGGAAAGGAGAGTACGAATGGCATACTTGGATAAAACAGTATGGAGTCGACACTTTGGTGCACGCAAGGAACCGTGCATAAAAATACAGATTTTCCTGTGAATTCTCTATCTTGAGCTTCCGCACGTCACAGTGAGCACTAGAGAACATCTGGTTGTATCATCAATCGCAAGATGTCTCCTGAAAGGTAGGAAGTGACCAGTACTAACTTCCTTCGACAACTTTTTGGGATTGTTGTTCCAAACATATACTTCAGCGATGGTGTCGTCGAGCCACGACCCACAAAGGAGAGATGCGATACGTATCACGTTATCTAACCGAGACCAGTTGAGGACGATTGCAGTGACATCAGGAGGCCTCTGAAGTTTCGATGGAGGCAGGCCCACGCGGACTCCACGAGAATCGGTGCTGAAAGCTTCTGTAAAACTAAGGGGGAATGTGCGCGTCGGAAGCCCGAGATCATTCAGGATTGTATCCAGGGCCTGCGTTCGCGATGACGCCATGCTGACGAGTTTATCGTCCAAAGTAGCAGCCTGAGGGAGGAACCTTATCAGAATTATGTTCAAGCGCTTGATACTCGTATCGTGGTTGGACGTCGGAGTGTAACGTCACTCAGTACTCAGCCGGCGCCGACTCCGGTTAACAGTAACTCTGGTATGATAATTCTCGGTCCTTGGAAGTGGCTGGACATAAAGGCTGGGGACAGCTGGTTTCGGGTTCGGTTCCAATGGTTACAAAGGCAAGGATAGTTGTCTACAGCAAAAGTATTATATTACAATGTCAATTTAGTCCATCCTGGCCTTGAGGGTGCGTGTTATAACCTGATCTTTAGTGCTGAATGGGAGGTCAGACGGGGAGATGGCCCGATCAAAGGTAAAATACTCACATGACATGTACGACTGCGCCCAAGCCTGAGAAGGCATCTCGATCGACCGCGTTTAACAGAGTCTGCGAAATGGTCTCGAAAAGATCCTCTGGTTCCAAGTCGGGCTCCCAAAGACCCTCTGCAACACCGAACAGTTTTGAACTAGCAATACCAGCGACAACGAAATCCTTGGCAAAGTTTATGCAACCTATAAGGTCCGTTGCAGCGATGAATGGTTTGAATGCGCCTGTGGGAGACTTTGAAAGACCGGCAATGACAGGCTCGATGAAGTATGGACCAAAACGGTGCTCATATAGGGTGGAGGACACCATGTGGGTAAACGTCTCTGGCTGGATCTCTCGTTCCTCTTTGATGGTGTACATGTTGACGCGATAACGAAAGCGCTCGTATCTACGATGCATGAGATGCAGACAATAACAGTCATACAGGCGACTTACAACGTGGTGACGTCTGTGCCCAGTCCAGGGAGACCGACGTACAATCTGTCGGTCACAGGAAAGACCTGGTGGGGAGGGGGGTGAGTGGTGGGTAGATCGGAAGGTTAGACGAGTACCCTCTGGAAGTTAGATGAAATGCCCAATGCTTGACTGCCCAAGCGCAGGTCGGAGGCGATGGCGACACAGTCCTTGCCAGCCATGGCGATGACGGAGCCACCGTTGTACTCTAGTGCGGACTGAACGTGTGTGAGACGCGCGGGACGGCGAGGACCAAGACACTTGCCATGGCTGCTTGCGTATGAGATCGACGCGTCAGTACGAGCGTGACGCGTCCACATGTCACGAAATCTGTCACGCAGATTAGGACCATGAGTCGCATCCGCACCGGCCTTCTAGCGCGCCATTTGTCCAGCGTTCGAGCACGCGTGAAAGTATGTTCTTTGTGTATAACTATGACATGCCCCTCCGACGTACCACCAGGACAGGATCGCACACATCGATGCCCAGAGGCCCTTATCGCCCGCTTTGGTCGATTCCTTCGATCGCAGACATGACTATCTGCGCATCTCGCTTACCGAGCGATGCAACTTGAGATGTACTTCCGCCTCTTCCCCGCCAGAACCCCACACTCACCCGGTCATTAGGCTTCTACTGTATGCCCAGCGAGGGCGTCGAGCTCTCCCCTAGAGAACACATTCTCACCGATGGCGAGGTTATCCGTCTTGCTTCTCTCTTTGTAAAGAGTGGAGTCCGCAAAATACGCTTAACCGGCGGCGAGCCGACAGTCAGAAAAGGTCTTGACAGCATCATAGGTACTGTCTTGCTCCAGCCGTCATCCCACGCTGATCTCCGAATCAGCACGGCTCAATGAGTTGCGTTCGCTGGGTCTTGATTCGATTGCAATGACTAGCAACGGACTTTCTCTGCATCGTCGACTATCCGACTTGGTAGCCAACGGCCTCACTCACCTTAACTTGAGGTATGTCTCCCTGCCGCTCATCCAGGTAATCATCAGACTCGGTCATCCAGCCTTGATACGTTAGATCCATTCAAGTTTGAAATCATGACGCGCCGACCAGGGCACGACGCCGTCTTGCGTACGCTGGATGTCGCTTTGTCCTGCCCTGGTTTGCAATCCGTCAAATTAAATGTCGTCGTCGTCAAAGGGCTCAATGATTCCGAGGTCCTAGACTTTGTCGAGCTGACGAAACACAAACAACTTTCCGTTCGCTTCATCGAGTTCATGCCTTTCGCAGGTAACCACCCAAGCTGTCCTTCTTTCCCTCATCAAGTTAACCGTTTGGTCTACTAGGTAATAAATGGAACAAAGCTAAAATGGTACCATCCACCCAATTGTTGGACGTAATCAGCCATAGACACCCTGAGGTCACGCGTGCACCTGATGAACTCAACAATACCGCCCGCTCCTGGCGGATACCAGGATACACGGGGGACATTGGGTTTATCAGTAGTATGTCTGACCACTTTTGTTCGTCCTGCAATCGTCTGCGACTGACCGCAGACGGTCAAATAAAGGTGAGGATGTGTTTCTACACTATGATGATCATAAGATGCCCTCTCTGATCCAACGTAAACATTAGGTCTGCTTATTCGACGCCAAGGAGATCTCTCTTCGGGACGCGGTCCGAAGCGGTGCAACAGACGAGGATCTACTCAAGATTATTGGATCCGCCATCACTGGGAAGAAAGAGAAGCATGCAGGCATGGAGGGCATTGACGTCTTAACGAATCGGCCAATGATCTTGATAGGAGGTTAGCTACTTTCTTTCTAAACGCCATAGAAACTTAGTTAGTCGCATCCTTCCTGATCCACGCTTGTATTTACCCAGGTTCCCAGTCAATGCACCCTTTCACCAGCGTAGTGCTCAGAAATATTGGCACGATTGCTTCTGGCTCCCGCATAGTGGCTCGAGTCGAACGACGTTGGCATAGTCACTCCACCAACTCCTCGCCCAGGTTGACTCATATAAATTCTGACGGTCGTCCAACCATGGTTGATGTTGGGGACAAAACTCCGACGAGACGTAGTGCTACAGCGACTGGCCACATCTACATTCCTAAAATCGCTTATGAACTGGTTACCACTAGCAGAACCCTGTCCCACCCAGAGAGCAACCCAGTGATGGACAAGCCGAAGTCCAAGGCCACCAGTAAGGGTGATGCTCTCACTGTGGCCCAGCTGGCAGCGATAATGGGATGCAAGCGGACTTCAGAGTTGATCCCACTGTGCCATCCCCTACAGCTTTCCAACGTCACGGTTACACTGACCCCCGAAGTGATAGACGGCCAAGAAAGCCGACGACACGGTTCCTACGAACTGTCACACGGGATCCGATGCACTGCTACGGTTTCCTGCGAGGGTAAAACCGGGGTTGAAATGGAAGCATTGACCGCCGTATCCGTAGGCTTACTTACCGTTTGGGATATGCTCAAGGCTGTCGCTGGCAAGGAGATGGTGATCGGTGGCATCATTGTATCACACAAGAGCGGTGGTAAATCTGGCGACTTTACTCGATGTGGGCCTGTCGATGCCTTTTAGACTCGTGACGAACACAATTCTATTGAAAAAAGAGAGGAAATATACAAGCGCATAAACTACGTGTGAACTGCGGCGTTGTAAAGTAAACGTTGATATGTAGTCCGTGTGTTATGGTCATCACATGCGATGATAAACGAACAACCACCACTGGCAGTATCACCAATGTCCGCGGTTCGTGCCGATGAATCCAAGTTCCAAGGCATCCTCGACACCTTCAGGCCGTTCCTCAGGATCTTCAGAGAGTCCAACAAACCCGACGCGATGATAAACACGGCGAGCGCTGTTTTCGTGTCCAACGTATAATACGACACTTTCTTTGCCGCAGTCCAGCAGTCTGTTTCAGTTGTGTCAAGAATGAAAGCATAGAAATATAGAATCAGATATGCTTACCGACGTGTCACTGCACGAACCAAATGTTCTGCAAAGCCCTGGCGCCTCCAGTTCGGGCAAGTATAAACTTTAGTAATCGCTGAGACGTTCATCGACGATCGCGTGACCGCGCAGACGGCTGCGATTGCACCTAATGCTTCGTAGACCCAAATTTGGCCTTTGGACACAAGATCGTGGGCTTCTGCACGTGCGAGCTCGATGTTCAGCGGGAAATAGATCTATGGAGCATCACATAAGTCAGCTCAGATGTTTGGCAAAATACATTGACGGCCACATACCGAGTCGTCTGCGAAACCTTTGCAGAGCATGGATATGTCCTCGATATCTGAGGCTGTCCCACGCCGTATAAGATGTCCGAGGGGAGGATTAACCTTTGAGTCGACGAGTGTTTCTTTGGTACAGTAAGAGAAATAAGCGGAATAGAATGGCTGTGGTTCCACTTGGAAGCCGCTGAGGTTTGACCAGTACCTGCTGAAGGCCTTCACGAGGGGAGTGACCCCAAATACGGAAAAGACGCGCGTTGGAGGAACACATGACGCTAAGCGGTCGGCAAGGGCTGCAATACGAGGCGCCAGCCACTGAGCTGAAGACAGCATCTTGAGCTGCGGCGTCCATAAGAAGACAGGTAATTCATGCTGCCCTGCCTGATGGCAGGCCAGGACTAGTTCTAGGTTTAGAATGCCCTGGGGCGAAGTCGACCAGATGGTCAGCCATAGCGAATCGCTAGGTTCGTCGATCGACAGCTCGTCAAGTACTACTTCAGACTGCGAAACAAATTGACAGCCAGTCAATGCATCTTCTGCGCTGACTTTCTTGAGTGCATGCGCTAGGATAATGTTGGAAGAACGCTCATGTTTGCGAAGCGTCGGATAAGCGACGGCGAGGAAGGTTTGGGCAGAGTAATGCTCGAGGACGAGGATTTCAGATGATGGCTGGATAGTGAGGCCGGGCATTCCTGGATTGGTTTGAAGGGCTAAGAGGAAAACTGAGGTGAGTCGTGTTTTACTCCCATTCTTATATGAGAAATTGCCTAGAGTCTATACCATGCTGTGAGTCCTGTGGGGGCTAGCATGGAAGCAGGCGGGAAGACTGCGGAGAGGATGACTACAACGAACCATATCGCTAATTGCTGCGTCCACAGGTCGTAGAATATTCGAAGAGTCTGATCATGTGAACAACAACCACAGGGTGGATCCTCATAGCCAGGTTTGAATACGGCTGTACTCGGCGCGGCCCGGAAGAGAACAGGTTAATTGCGTTGTTAAGAGATTTAGTAGCGTTGACCACAGGTAATCTGCCCTCGCTTGTCGAGAAACCTACAGCAATTAGTAATGAAGGGTAGGTTTTTCGGTTTGACAACGAATAGCTGTGTAGCGATTCCATTAACGAAGGAGATCAATTTGTTCAACTTACGGCATGTGGGTGCTGTATGGGCAAAATACCGGCTTGTGGGCGTCCAACGTGACATCGTGATGAGGCGACCGAGATGTCAGGCTCGCTCAAGTCCATCAGCAAACCGCGTCCATCGGTCCAGAAGAATTCTGTTCTGATTCATAACGCGTCTAGATGCAGTAGACACAGGATAAAACGGGCGGTAACTTGAAACACTGGATCTCTACTGAGTGAACGAGAGTAACTCATCCTGTATCTGGTTCTGTCCGTCAACCAGGCGGCCGATTTCTTTTCCAGCCTACACATGCTCTCAGGTTGTAATCGCAGAATGTTGAAAACAAGAACCTGAACCTACTTCGTCCAACTTGATAATAGTTGGGATAGCTACAATCTTCCATGGTTCTTTGCGGAAGATATTGTCGGGGTCCTTCCACCTGTGCTCACAAGTAAGACCACTCAGAAACCTGTATATATAATAGATACTAAACACCTACTCGGGTCTCTGACCAACGTAGACCAAAATGGCAGGCGGCCCTTGCTCAGAGGCGAATATTTTTGTGACGGTGTCTTCCACGGTAAGACAGTCCTGATGGTGTTACCCTCAGAAACTACAGGAACGGGTTACTAGGGTCATGCCAACCGACACGCACGGGACACCACAGCAAGCCGCCTTCGAGCGATCTTGAGGAAAAAAAGACGAGGAACCGCTCTCCCTCACTCCGCAGTGGTGCAGCGTTATGAGACCCGAACAAGACCTCACGCAGGGGCATTGCCAGCGAAAGACAAGGAGGTTGATACCATTACTAACAAGTGTGATATGCCCAAGTACGTAAGCCGTCGCGGACATGGCCAAATAATTCGACTCTATGTGACACTGCGCTTCTATGCAAATGATTAAGAATAGCACAGCAAAGGAATGAAATAAAAATCGCTCAGACACCTATCCAACGTCATGCCTGCCTGGATGCTGGACTGACGAGGGGGGGATTAAAGTTCGCAGCGCGACGACCGAAATCTCCATGGACATCGAGCAAAATTTTCAAAGCATTCCGAGCTCGGATCCTTGCCATGTCCTCCTGTCGTGACGTCAGCACGGTCTGTACTTCAGGTGGTTTATCTGCCCATGGGTACTACACATGCAAGTGGTGTCAACCTCACGCTTTCTGTTCCACAACTCACTCACCGGTAAGAACTGTAAATCGGTTGGTTAATCAATTCAAAATATTTCAAGGGACGAAAAGTACCTTGTGGAGATACTCGTATGCAAGCAATGTAAAACCAAATTGAGGGCTACTTCGAAGGACGCGTGCTGGCCCACCCTTGAATAGAGCTTTGAAGCCCTCTTCTCGATCTAGGTAGTATTTAATCGTCGAGCTCCGTTGTGGCAATAGGTGTCAGGCTTACATATTTTCGCAAATGCATCTGTTAGACCCTTATATTGGGATTGTCCCTTACGAGCCTCTACTTGAAGACGAGTCTTCACCACGTCTATCGTATCATCAGTGCATATTCTTACGAGGAACGCATCGGACTGACCTGCTGGAGTTGTCAAGTAGGCCGCAGGCATACCTCTAGGGACATTTCAGTCAACAAAACTATGCTATCATGCACAAACACTTACGCAATAGCAGCTGCACCGAGTGTCTCAAGGAAATTTAGTTGCTTTCCGTTGTACCCCTCTTGGAAAACATCTCTCTTGAGGTGGGAATAGGCAGGAAAGTAAATGGCAGAGAACGGAATATCACGCAGTAAACAGGCGCTTGCGCCCCGGTATAAGCCTACGAGGCCAAGTTGCCGAACGATATGCACGGCGCCCTTCGGGACGGCACCTTCTGACTTGGCAGCTTCACCTTGGATCTGTAATCGAATTTTCCTGGACAATAAACCGTGAACAGTAATCAAGGGGACTGATTTTAGGGTGCATACACAATTTCTAGTGGATTTGTGAAGACCTGCTTGGCTCAGTAAAGTCTCACAGAGCGAGATCAGCACATACAACTTGGCAACCACCCGCAGTACCGCCGGCAACAAGTTCCCAGACCAACTTGATTCGACCGGTCTCAGGGTCCATCGCTCGTCCACGGACAAGATCATTAACAGTCAACTTGATGGCTTTTTCTGGAGCAACACCCTATCATCGACGTTAGCTATATCACAAGCGAATGAGCATCCGCACAATTAGCTGAGGTCCAAGACCACGGTAGAACCCGAGGAATCCTTCGTTACGAAGGATTTTCTGAGCACAATCTATGCTATTCTTGTACAACATTTGTCCGACAACTGTGCTCCGTTGATTCTGCATGCTTGAAAAAGGGGACAATTAAAAATGACGCACAGATCCCAGGAGATCTTTACTGACCGGGTCTAACAAACATGACTCCAGATCAACTCATCCTTGAGAAAGTTGATGGGAACACACCTTCACTGAAGACCGTACATTTAGTCGCGTGCACATGAACAGGCAAAGCTTACTCACCCATGTCAATAGGATAAACAATAGTTGCCCCAAATGCCCCGGCAATTCCTGTAATCTGCTCAATAACATTTACTTGCCGTTTTTGTTCGCTGACCTCCTTGAACGAAATTGTACGCAGATTGCAGTAATCCGTTGAAGAGTGAGGTTGCAGAGGTTGCAGTCTTTGTCTCTGACTCTTCATGCGGGGCCCTCCAGCGAGGGTCTAGCAATTGTGCAAAATCCACCAAAGCGAGTCTTCTTTCACTGTTCCCTCTTCCAGCGAAGTGGAAGATAATCGATGCTTCCATAGGGGTGAACAGCGAGTAGCGTGACCTTGCTGCAGCATGATTAATGAAGTCAGACTGATCTATTCGACCGTCCTTGGACTTCGCAGTTGCCTCGCGTATGATACTAGTTTAGAGATTCATATACCATTGCTTTTGCATCGAGACGAAACCTATCTCGTACCGTTCGACCATGTCCATTTCTGATACACCCGTTCTTCACCGTCAGTGTTATTTGCGAAGACACGTCGATGACACCCACCTCGGACGACATTGTGGAATGCCGCCACTTCAGAATATGATATACGTCCGCCTGGACTGAGTGTGCATAGCGTAGGCAAGCGCTCTATTACTGCGTCCGATAGCTTGTGCCCTGCAATCTCCTGATGGCGGCATGAGTTTCACGCGTCATTAATAACGAGATCACGTACGAGAATAATCTGCTTGAACTGATCCGGTTTGATGAAACCGTCTTGGTCCGCATCCAAATATTTGAAGGCTTGACGAAGACGTTCTCCTTGGAGTCCCTTCATTAGTTGGGTGAATTCATTGTCTTTGATGAATCACTCAGCGAGGGGGACCAGGAATCACAAGAATGACCTACACCCGAGCACATGTGTTCCGTTTCTTTTCCCTAAGTACAGTTTGATCCAGTCACTATGAGAAACATGTAAAAGTACTTTCAAGCGGCAAGGATGGTAGACTGACCCATCAAAGTCGAAAGGAATGGAAGACGAGCCAACATTGGCTGTAAATACGTTCTTGAATTCGTCAAAAGTGATTGTCCCAGAGTTATCCCTATAATCAAATATTAGCTTCGGAAATTGTATATTGTTCCTCGCTACCCACACATCGAAGAATTGGAAGGCTATCCAATAATCAGCGTCGGGGCGTTTTAAAAGCGTCTCAAAGACCGTAAAGTCCTCCCATGAGACCAAGCCCCGCTTTGAGGCGTCGGCGACACGAAACAGCATCGCAAACTGTGCGCGGTCTATCTTAGTCAAGTCGCCCCTTGGTGCAATAGCATTGACGAAGTTCTCGGTATCTAGGAATCTAATGTTATACAGCGCAGGTGAGTATCTTGTGGGCGGACATCAATCGTGTGACGCACTTTTCGCCGTTGATCACGACTTTTGCGTTTGCGTCAAAGACACGCCTCCACCGCCTGAGTTCGTTCTCGGGGACCGCCACGGCATTCCGGACGCTCTTGAGGGCAGACCCAGTAAGAGAGGATGGGGTGTCGCTTGCTTCGCAACGAACGGAGGGCAGAACCGAAGAGAATGGCGACATGTCGCAGTCCGAAATTCTATAGGATTAGCTTGTTGGATTCTAGGGGGTATATGTCTATGAGGTAGAAATAAAGGTCCGAGGGTACTAGCACAGTTCCGCTGGGGGATCTCTAGTTGGGTGCGACTGTGCACGACGATTTTGTTTCGTGCGGGCCGAGTGCGGAGATTATCTAAGCACCACGCTCTACACATGTACCATACTATCAATACTACTCCATGCTCCCACATTTACGATCACACAGCAAAAGCAGCCTGCGGGCCGGGCTCAGTTAATTACCGAGAAAGAGCTACCTCGCGAGGGAGCCGGAAGCTGATGCAGTACATGTCTTTGTTTGGAGCAACCGATCGTACCTTATGCAACGTGACCTCGCTCCGCAGCTCGGTTCCGATTGTCGCCTCGGCCCTCTAGCAAGAAAACCAATGTTAACACAGAAGTTGCATGGCCAGCACGTCCACATACTCGCAGGATGTCTGCCTCAGCCTTGTCTGGCTCCAATTCCCGAGTGAAGCAATAGCAATGTACCATCGGCATGGAGGTATAAGCCTCGGTTAACTGTCTTCTCTCACTCCGCGGAACTAAAATACCTCGAAAGGCATCGAGGAACTCCAGCGCCGAGTCAGGCAAGTTCATGACGAAGTGCGAGATTTCGTTCCGTGACAGCGGAACTGGGGCACCAGGGGGTTCAGTCTTTGAGGAATGAATTCCATCACCCGACTCTCCCTTGTGCTGACGCCTCTGTTGCCGCTCTTGCGTCCTGCTTAACCTAGGGCCTCGGTACGCAGGGAATGGGTTTTCGAGCACTTTGTCTACGATATTTCGAATGAAATCGCGACCGTCTTCACAGCTATGTCGGACAAGATCGAAGACCTGGACTGTAATGAGTATCTGGTGCCTTGAACAACCAGAGACGTACATGATTGGTAGTTATGTTTCTCGCCAGCCAATGTACGCTTTCTGGGTTCAAATCATTTGCGAGAATACCACAACCCTTCTTTGCGGCTGGGATGGCGAAAGGCCCAACACCAGCGAACACGTCTGCAACAACATCCTCCGGTTTGAACAGTTGTACAAGGCGGTCGTGTTCGGTATGAAGCCGAGAGTTCCAATACACTTTGGAAAAGTCAAAGGTAAACCGACAATCTGACTCGTGCTGTCCAGTCAAGGTGTTAGAGGAACATTCAACCCGAACTGAGGGCGGAATGAATCACATGCTCGACGATAAAATCAGGTTCCCCGGCAAGTACTTCCATTTTGAAGAAGCGAAATTTGGTGTCAATATTGTCCAGCTTGTTTACTACAGTCTTGATTCCAGGGTTTTTCTACGACCATCATTAGTCCGTGGACTAGAGCGCATCTATCGCGACTTGCATCCAAGATAATTTGCCCGATTAGATGCTTGTAGGGTAAATACTCCTGATTGAGGTTCATATGCGCTAGCGACATTAGATAGTATCCATGCAAGGAGCAGACAACTACTCTCACCGATGTGACCAGTGATAGAGAAACCCGTAGGGGAGCCGTCACAAAGATCCTCGGGAAGGATCGAATTAATAATGTCGTCTAGAGGAAGGTCTGTTAGAAATAGAAGATAGTCCGACACTGCAAACCTGCGGTCCAGTAGTTATAGTCTAGATCGATCTTATGTTGCACTATGTCAACATGTTGCTCCTGCAAGAACGTGCGTGCTTCTGGAGTCAGAGCGGCTAGCTTGCAGGATAATGGGTCAGCGATGGTATGTATGCCAGCTTGCAGTCGTAGTCATACCTTCTTCCTCAACCTTTAGCAGAACTACCCTGCAGTCCTTGTCACCGGAAGGATCCCAGATAACATTTTTGATCTTTGGTAAATCCATGACATATCTTAGGAACAGGGCCCACTGATACACCAGGCTGCTTTAGATGTGCTTGGAAGAGACGTACCTCCTCAAGAGCTCAGACCTCAATATGCTAGCTGTCTTGTTAGCTCGTACGCGCAAGCCAAGCACATGCAGCGAAGTACGGAACGCATCGCGGTCAAGTGAATCCTTCATCCACCGGTGAATGGGTGGAGACGTATTCAGTTCCGATTGCATTCGCCACTTTGTTGGAGATTTGATGGTCGGAGCGAACGACTCGCGTAGTGCCAGACTGACAGCGGTCTTGAAAGTGTGAGCGATACCAAACATGACCGAAAATGTAGTCACAACTGGACAGAGGCCTAGCCGTTCCCACACTCCGCCATGTACGCAGAACTATCGTCGTTACCACCGCTTGACGTCCTCCGTCATGTCGTCGACGTGCACTGTCACCCCACAGACTCGGACATTAGCACAGAAGCGATGGACAACCTAGCGATCACCATCTGTGCCATGTCTTCGCGGCCCGCTGACCAGTCTCTTGTGCGAGACCTGGCACACGCATACCCAGAGAAGGTAGTTCCATGTTTCGGTCAGCGACTATGCGCCGTTCTCTGTGCTCTTACTGACAATGCGTGAAACTGGGCTGTATGGCGTCAGGCTATCATCCCTGGTTCTCGCATTGGATATCGATATCGCCCGATGTCACGAGGGAGGAGCATTACCGGCGATTATTCTCACCTTCGAGCACGCACCAGGAGGTTTTCGAGAGATTGCTTCCCCACCTTCCCGATCCGATCCCACTCCCGGACATCCTAGCAGAATTACGAAGAAATCTTTCCTCCTTTCCCCAAGCCATGCTGGGAGAGGTCGGGCTTGATCGCGCCGCTCGAGTACCCGTTGAATACGGCACTACGCCACGGGAGTTGAGTCCTTTCACAGTCCCCTTCGAGCATCAGTTGGCCGTCCTCGAGCCACAAATCGATCTCGCAGTGGAATTGCACAGGAACGTTAGCATCCACAGCGTCAAGTCTCATCAAGCCACTGTGGACCTCTTGGATCGAATGCATCGGAAACATGGTTCCGGCTGGCAACGTATCAGAATCGACCTTCACAGCTGCGGGCTCAGCGTAGAGACTTGGAGAGCGATAGAGGTACTTGTCTTGGAACTCGTTGCATTTCTCACTATAGCTTCTCAATGTATGCAGAAACGCCATTCAAATGTATATATGTCCTTGTCGACTGTGATCAATGGCCGTTCCTCTAACCACCGAGCGCTCATCGAAACATGCTCTCCCAGCCGCATTTTAGTCGAATCCGACTACCACCCCGTCGAGCAGTGTGCCGAACGTACTTGGGAGATGGTGTTGGTAGTCGCTGAAATCAAAGGGTGGGGGGTTGAGACAACGTGGCTAGAGGACTCGAGAGAGGAGAACTGGGGCGTTGTGAGACGACTGAAACGCAACTGGCAGGAATTTCAGAACGGCAACAACGTTAGCTTATTACCATCAACTCCTAGTGCATGACCAATGAAGATTTCCTTCTTCTTTCGAATCGAAGGGTCTGGTACTAGTAATACAATAAATTAACCCGTCACCGTACGAGGGTCTGAATCACCGTGAAAGTTGGATGTTTCACTATCGGGACATATAACTAAGAAGTGACAATAAGCACACAGCGATGACGATGCCAATGATGATGGCATCCCGTCTTCTGCGGGTCTTGATCATGGCCAATATATTGTTGATCCCGGGCATCGTACCTTCGAAAGGTACAGATTAGCGGTAAAAATGCGCTGGGAAGAAGACCTTACTTATGACGCCTGTCATCCGCGTGTTGATACCTGTCAATGAACTACTTTGGCGAGAGAATTCAGTCCTCGTTTCGTACGCCTGCCTGCAAGACAGTTGAATTTGGTGTGCTGCGGAGGGCTATGGCGACGTACTCTAGAATATCATCTGTCATTCGATGTGAGCTGTCAATTCGGTTGCGTTCGGCCAACAAGGAATCGGCAGCGGAAGATTTGTACGTGCTACAGAACATTCAGACATGGGGTTTGAAGCAGAGAAGCGAGAGTTACATACTCTATATCGTTTCGTACTCCAGTCAACAAATTCGCTTGTTCAAGCGCGTGTTGTATATTCGCCTGGATGCTGCGTGTCAGGCCAGGAATGACGGAAAAGGTGCATGCACAAAGACCTTTGTGCGCTGAAATTCTCGTGCATAATCCTGATAGACCTCGCGGTGCCTTTGTATAGCTCTGGCGACAGACTGAGAGAGTATAGAGTCCGGATTCGTGGAGAGCGCGAGGAGGGCATCATTCGTTTCCCTGAGCTTTATCCAAGTGAGCCACATTATATGCAGGTTAAGTCAATCACCATTCACCTTCTCCAGCAGATCTTCCACCTCGTTTTGTAGGTCTCGCCACCGTTCGCGCGAGCCTGACGATTCGACGTCGTCTTGGTTCTTGACTATGGCGGATGCAAGTCGTGCATACGAAGTTAGCTTAGAATCAAAGAGAGATTCGAGTGTTCTGCATTCGCGGTGCAAGGAGTCATATGCTGCCATCCTCGTCGTTATGATGTGTCGCGGTGCTACTCACATCGGCGAATGCCGACAACGCTCGCGAAGCCATTATACATTTCGCAGCTTCCCATGACGAGTGAGTATGTTACAGTAAATGTGGAGATGCTGTCTAGTGATAACGAGAAAAAATCGTCATTGTCCTCCAAGAGCACCCAACCGAGAGCTTGGGGGCTGAGAAACCCCCGTACCACTTCTGATCTTCCCAAGCCAACTTCTTTTCTTCAGCTGAGCGTCTCCCTGCCCTGAGGGTCCACGCGGACTGTTGGTGACGTCCGTGATAATTTCCGAGGGCGGTACGCCAGCATTTATTCGACGTCCCGGTGATGGCAGTCCAGCAGGTTTTCGCGAGGACGCTCCACGCACTGGTGTAAAGCTAGCTGGGTGTCCATGTGCGCGTCGCAGGCGGGGTGTGGGCCCATTTCGGAGACAAGCGTCGGCGGAATAATGACCCTCTGCAGGGACGCCATCCCGTTCATCGTCGTCAGGCGCTGGGCGTTTCTTCCCAGCTGACTTCTCGCTCCCAGAAGGCTCGCTTGTCCTACCTGGAGTGCACGACGAGGGTGGTGCAACCATTGACTGCACTGACATCTGCGGCTCCGGAGTCTTGGATCTTAATGCTAGCGAAGGCGCAGAACTTTCCCTAATACGTGAAGAAACCATGGATTGGCTTCCTGAGTGCACGGCTGGATGACCAGGAGGAGGGCTGGAAGTAGAAGCCACTTTCGTCAGAGGAATGGCTTCTGGGGCATGTTCTTGAGGTTGGTTTTTCATCGAGGACAGTTTTGCCTGCAAAGCCTGTACCTTTCGCGTTAGGGACTCCACTTTGTTCGTCAATTTCTTGTTTGCTTTTAACGTCCTGCGAGTAGTCAACGATCTACCAGATGTATCAGACGACAAAAGATCCAACTACTCACTCAAGGATTCGGTCATCGTACTCCTCTATCTCCTGGCATTTCGCCCTTAGGAGATCATCCATCTCCTGGTTTTTCTCTTCGAGGTCAGCGAGAGCGGAACGTAGTTCGGGCCCGGATTGGAGGGATGCAATCTCTCGGCGGAGTGCTGCGACCACCTTTTCATGTTGAGTGGCTTGCAGAGTGAGATTGAATTCAGCAGCCTTGCTAGCCTTCTCTGATTCGGCTAGCGTCAACTCTGACCGTTGCAGGCTTTCCTTCAACAACACACAAGCTTCTTCACTGTGCATACAATGAGTGGACGCTGACCATACGAATGTTCAGACATGCCTTTCCCTAATCTGACTCTCCAGGTACCGGGTCAAAGAGGTTGATCTCTGGACTTCAGCCTGAAGGCCGGTAATCTGCGCTTGCAACAGTTGGTGTTCTTCCTGGTGTGCGATAGTCTTGGCTTCTGCTTGAGACAATCGTTGGTCCATGTCCGTAATGGTTCGGCGAAGATCCTTCTCCAAGTCGCTCGCGAGAGTACGGGTAACCTCGTGAGACTTTAGAGCTTCATGAAGCTCCCCTTCAGCACGAGCTTGTGCCGCTGATATGTCTTGCAGCTGTTGATGTAATTCATCCACTTCCTGCTCGCGTTCTTCAAGACCACTGGTGAGGATATCAGTTTTGTCTCTGTACTTCGCTTCCATAGCTGCTAAACAACATTGATGGTCTGCTTCCAGTGTTCGTATTTGCTCGTCGATTTCGGTAACCCGATGTTCGAGGACTTCTTTGGTCGTGATGAAGTCTTGGGCGACGTCGCCATGAAGTTTGTCTAGCTCAGCGAAGTTTTCTAGCGAGTTCTGCAACTGCTTCCTGGCATTTTCAAGCTCCACCTGTAAACCAGCGATATCCTCGGCTTGTCCTGTCTGAGCCTGTAACTCCACAGTCATCGTTGCGATACGGTCCCGAAGCTCTGCTTCGACTTCGACATTGCAGAATTTGGTTTCCTCGAGCAACTGCCTTGCGGCGACCAACTCCAGTTCTTTTTGTCGTAATAAGCTCTGCAAAAATGCCACGTTATAATCATCCTGCTGCACTTCCGGTTGCTGTAATGCTGTAGGCGTGCTTGAGAGTTCTTCAGTGGCCATCGAAAGCCGACTATGCTGTTCCTCTTTCGAAGCATCGAGTAGGTTGCCTTTCTGTTCGAGCTCCTGGCGCAAGATGTCTAACTGTGATTCCAAGGACGTAATATGTTCGTAAGATCCTTGGAGTCGTCGAGAGTAGCACCTGTAAGCACGATGAATAACAGCGAGACCCACAACAGCTTGCTGCGCCTCCGCGATGGCCTTCGTGTTTTCTACCTCGAGTAATTGAGAGCGAGAAGTAGCAGCATTTAACTGGTCGCTGAGATGATGATCACGGTTGAGAGTATCTAGCTCGCGGACAAGGTTGGCGTTTTCTGCCTCCAAATTTGCCAGACATTCGACGGTCTGCTGCTTCTCAGATGTCAACTTCACCACCATCGAGGACATCGCAGATAATTCTCCGTCCTGATCCTCCCGAGCTTGCAACAACTCCCGTTGGATTCGTTCTGCTTCCTCTTCGGCAGCCTCTAGTTTTTCGATAGCTTCATCTCTAGCGTCCCTCGCTTCGGCACAATCTTCAACCATAGCTTCTTTTTGGGAAGCCAGAAGGTCAAGCTCCGACGTCATTTCAGCGATGCGCTCTTCATGGAGCTTCACGTTAACCTCAAGTCGACGGATGTCGTGCTGATAATCGGCAATCTGGTCGGTGTAATGCACGGCGCGAGCCTCAAGTTCCTTTATGCGGTCCTTGAGTGTCAGTACGACCTCGGAAGTGGACATCGCGGAGAGTTGTTGAGCATGGAGAACATTGTAGCGGGTTTCGGCGTTAGTAAGGTCCTCCTGTACACGGGCGAGATCATCCTGTAAGTTCGCTATCTGAAGCGCGAGGGTATTGCGCTCAGATTCAACGTCCTGGTAGCTCTTGCTGAGAGTAGCAAACCGCTGTTCGACAACGAGGAAGTTTTGCTGTACTTCTTCCCGGGTGGCTTCAGAGGCTTTCGCACGTTCCATCAAGGCAATGACTTGTGCTTCTGCATCAGCAAGCTGAAGATGCAAACGACTGCGTTCTTCTTCCGACTCTGAGAGCTCCTTTGCCATAGTATCAAGTTTCTGAAGGACATCGTGCCCATCCGAGTTCATCAGTTGGTCCTGCCCGCCGATGACTGTGGGTATATCGTGTAACTGGGAACCAGAAGAAGCAAACTTCGCCAAAGTCGTAGTTAAATCATCCTCGGAGTGATCTAGACGGGCTTGCAGGTTGGATATAACCACGGCAAGGGCGGCTGCACACGACGCTAATCGCTTCGTCCTTTGTTCTGCATAAATGCCAGGCTTGCGCATCGTGATGTCATGCGTACTCCCCGTCGCCCTTTCCGTTAAGGAGGCAATTTGGGATTGAAAGCTCTCTGTGGTGATACGGTATTCCACTTCCGAGAATTCGAGTGCACGCCTGAGCTCTTCGCGCTCTTCGCGCAGCCGGTCTACCGCTTGCAACAATGTCTGAATGTGAGCTGCTAGGGCAGACTCGTCTGGAACTGCTGTGGCGCCCGCGGGTTTACTAGACTGAGATGAAGCATGTTCATCGGATGAGAGGCGCCCCTTCCGAACATTAAGTTCATCAAGGAGATAGCTGCGGTGGATCTCATTGAGAGAGGCCAACATGCAAGGAACTAATGACTTACGCATGCTTTGCCTCCAACTCTTTGATTTCAAGTTCGCGAGCGATCAGTGATCCATGGTGCTCAGCAACCTCGCGTTGTGAGGCTTCGTATCGCTTGAGCAGTTCTTCTTTCTCGTTAAGCAGTCGACGTTGAAGATCTTCGCTATGGTGTACCTTTTCGCACTCCGCCTTCAGCTGGCTCTGCAGCTTCTGAATCTTGGAGCGACTTGTCCTGTCGACCTGGCATTCAGCGACTAACTTCTCCAAGGCCGCAATCTTTGCTCCATCCTCATCAATTCTCTTTAATAACTCTTCTTCTCTTTCGCCCGTATTATCCATCCCCCTTAGCGATTCAAGTTCTTCATCCTTCCTTTCCAACATCGACACAAGGTCTGAAATGCGTCTCTGACTTGCCTTGTCGACCGATATACGAGCGTTCTCCGCCTTGACCAAATCATCTTGGGCTTGGGCGAGTTTCTGCTCCACTACCCGGAGAGTCTTCTCTTTGTTGTGCAGTTGGGCTTTAATGTCATTGAGCTCCTGTTCGACTGCAGGCAGGCGGAAATTGGAGACCGAAGAAGAGCGAGATCTGCCGTTCTTGCGAGGGATATTCGAAGCGCCCTTCGCTTCGTGTGTCTGTACAATGCGCTCCAATTCGCGCACGCGAGACTCGAGAGCGCGTTTCTCACGTTGAACGGACTGGTGTTCTGCGCCAGTTGCTTGGGAGTGCAACGACATCGTGTCAAGGGTCGACTCGAGTTCCCTTTTCGCGCGCTCCTCTGCTCTGAGTTTCTCTTGTGCGGATTGCAGTGACAACTCGGTATTCCGGAGGGAAAAGCGTTCCGTTTTGAGTTCAGAAGACCGGGCCGAAACCTCTTCCTCCAAATGGAGAGCTCGTTCAGCTTCTTTACTCAGCTGTGAGGTCGTTAGCAGAACATCGCGCGACCAGCAGGGGAGCTCCGACCTTGTAAACAGTCTCATTGAGCGTTGCCTGTAGTTCCTCGAGCTCCGCTTCGCGCCTCATGAGTTGGGTGCGTAGCCCTGCGTTCTCCGTGTCTAACGCGGATAATTTGGTAAGTCGAATGGAAATAGCGATCCGACAAGCTGACCTCGACTTGCGAGCCTATCCTTGAGAGCCTGAGTTTCTTCTGAGATATCATTCTTGCCGAGATCTCTGAGGGACATGGTTGGCGTAGGCCAAGGTGGCAAGCTTGCCAGATGGTGTAGCGCTCGATTGAACTTGTGGATCCAAACAATAGTATACACATTCGACGCGTCAGATCACGTGGTCGTGTTCTCTCCACTCATGAAACTCTTGATCAAGGTCAAAACATCTCCTGCGGCTCCCCAGGACGCTTGATATCCCCCCGGACTGCAAATAAATGGTCAGTTGATATACATCTCACGATTTCATGTTCCCACCCGAATCCATATGCGTGCACTACCTGCATGCTTCCCCCCTCCGAGCCTGCTGGATCCTGGGGAACAAGCTTGTGTGTGCTATCGAGAGGGAACTTGACTACCTCCGCCTCGACGCGTGCTCCTCCTTCCCGTGCTGGCCTCAACCCTACTTGATGCTTTAATATCTTCGTGATCCCACCATCCTTGAGTGAGGGTACAACCTCAGCACAGCGCTCAAAAATGTGCTGAGCCGTGTCCATATGGAGAGAGGTATCCCAATCTCCAGACCCAAACGTCCCACCCAAAAGAGCAGTGTCCGGGTGCTTTATTCCGGGACGCGGAATAATGTACGTCGCTTCTCCCCCTTGTGTCGATTGATCATCTATTGATCCATTCAATAGGTTGACCCGGGGACCAGTTTATCAAGGTACGCACCACCTATAACAGCTAGGAATTCCTGTATCTTGGGCGATTCTACCAAAATCACTTGACCACGTATTGGATATAGCTTGGTATCTTCCACGCCAATGATTGATCTCGAACCTGAAATGGTAGGTTTATACTTCTGAAATACTCATTATTTATGTTGCGTACCGAGAGCGGTAGCATTCACGAGGATGCCTTTAGGGCCAACCAACGGCCGCAACTCTTCCAGGCTACTCACGTGACGTTTCTCGAAGGACACAGAGCGAAATGACAACTCAGATTTTAACCAGGGGATGTACTCGTTAGGATTCACTGCGATGGTGTAAAACCCAACTCCAGCCTCGTATGGTTCTGGGACCTCAGACCGATCAAGCATGTGAAACTGAAAGGGAGTTAATTAAAGCCCTTTCATAGGTGGCGACTTACCCCGCGAACTAGGCTACCCCACCATAATTCTGAAGGACCTCTGACTCGTCTCACGAAGATCCTCGACGGTAATTTCTTGTGCGAGTCAGTGTCGATCAGAGTCTTCGAGGATACCGAACCTACCTTGACCAGGCCGGTCGGAATCATGTCCCAGAATTTGTTACTTGAGCGCGCGTGTCAGTGAGTTGGTCTCGATCTGTCGACTGCTGGGCTCACAAGGAAGTCAGCTCCCAGTTATAGACCCGTTGGTCCGTAGCCGCCGCTGGGAGAGGTGACCAGTTGGCGCCCTAGCTCCAGAAGGGGGAATAAGAGGCACGATCACTGATGTGATGGGGATCTACACACAGCAAAAGGGCTGGCCCATGCTTGCGAGTCCATGTCCTCAGGCATGTCTCGTGCTACGACGGTCAACTTGACCGAGGCAAGATCTGGATCTGTCGCAGCCAAATATGCTATAGTTAATCCGATCACACCAGCACCCAGTACAACTAGATGCTTCTGTGAAGTGTCTGCATCAGACATGATCGGCTGATCGATGATAGCGTTGAAGTCAAGTACGAGAAAGGTTGGGTAAGAACTATCTGATCGCTTACATAAAAAGACCGATATAGCATACATACGTACAGTACTTCTGCCAAGCGTACAACAAATGGAAAGTCTAGATAAACCCTCCGGGTATCACGGATGGCAGCCAAGCGCTCAGCGCTCAACTGCGAAATTCGGTCGCATCCTGCGGTGTACGATCGAGCAGATAAATCAGCCCCAGAGCGTGATTTTTCTCAATTGCACGCCCTTGCCACCATCGTTTCGCGCCACGAATATGGCGCCCAAACGTGTGCCTGTAGCGAAGTTTAAGGTACACGCGTCTTCACAGTAAGAGCAATTACCTACATCTAGATACGTCTCCCTCGGCGCATGATGTTGCAGATAAGCCCGCGCCTTCCAATGCAGCCATCATCTGGCCGTACGTCCCGCAAAACAAAGCATCTGGAGTTCTATACCCTCGACTTCCACTGGCATGTGCGGCATTCCCATCTACATGATTGCCAGGTGAACGATTCATGCCAGCATCAAGCACAGCAACACTGATGGTTTGCTGCAAGTGGACCAGCCTTTCCTTGCGAGTCATCTGTAGATGGCAACATCCTGGGGGAAACCGGATATAAATGCCATTTGTCTCCGAAGCGTCGGACGGGGGCGGAGGAGGGGTTGGCTTCGTGCTGTCAGAGAGGTTAGAGGCTCGTGGGGGACTGACGTGACGGGTGGGGTTCGGTTTACGCTTGAAAAGGGAGGACGGCGACCGGAGAGAAAAGGAGGGACGACGCTCGGGTGGAGGGGGACTGTCGATATAACAGAAGGACGAGGTGGAAGACACGGGAGAGGGGGGGACGCGGGGGGGCTGTTGTGGGACGACGGAGACGTTTTCGAACTCGAGGATGTATGGGACGCCGAAGGGGGTGAACTTGATGTCCCTCGCCATGTAGGAGGACGGTGCGATGTCCTCGCGCCGGCCACGTTGTAGACATGTCGAAGATAAGAGGTCTGCGTTATGTAATGTGCTACAATCCAACAGCCAAATCAGAGCGACAGCAAACGCCACGCTTCTCAAATCGCTTCCAGTGACGTCAGACCATGTACTTTCCTTTCCGGGATTATCTGCATCGTTTTGCGGCCATTTCAACGAATATATCACCGTCGTTATGCGCTCCACAGATCCGATAAAAGCTCGGTCGGGCTCTCCTTCTCCTTCTCCCAACATGCATTCTGATTATTTCCCTCCCACCCCAGCCCTGTCGGACTCGGACTCAGTCAAGCAACCGATGACCCCCGTCGTGCCAGAGCCACCCGTCGCGAGCAACGCCGCTGCTCATGCTACGGGCGCTCCTCCTTCTGCTGCTCCGAGTCGCCCTTCTCGCGTCACCCTTCACCTCGGCCACTTGCCCGACAAGAAGGACATTAAAGCCCCGTGGCCGAGAACCCCCTCCAGGGTGCGTACGGCCCTTGCTCGCATGCCCAATCCTGTTTTAACCATCCTGTTCAGGTCGACCCGAACAACCCTCCCTGGCCCGCGTTCCGCGGTTATCATGAATACTCCTTCGCCCACGCGACCATGGGTGTTCGCCTCCCAACCATTCTGGGAAAGGCGATAGACGATACTTCGCGTACCCTGAATGAACAGTCTTCCGAGGACCGCATTATCGACCTCGTCCAATGTCTCGAAAGAATGGATACCCTCATGGCCGATTTGAGCGGGAATGCAAAACTCAGGCCAATCATTGACGACAATGAAGCTGACGTCGCCCTTTGGAACAAGGAAATTGCCAAATACTTCCAGGGTGAGCACGGACATCACGCTAGCCACTCGTTGCCAATCTATTTCTTCAGGCAAGGATTTCATGAACGCACCTTGGCTTTTCGCTGAAGCCTACAAATATCGTCGCTTGCACGAATGCTTCAGTGTGAGTAAATACTGGAAAGATTACGACGTCTTTTACCGCCAAAAGGTACATTCATCCAGTCCATTCAACACATCCTGCTGACCATTACCCAAGTGCGATACATTCTCTAGGTCGGCAGAGGCCGTCTTTGAACTTTCAATGCGCTTCGCAGAACCGTTCAAGCAGTCGGAAGACGGCACGAGCCAGGAAAAGACAGAAGCGGAGCGACTGATGTTCCTGGAGTTGACCCAAGGTTTGTGCTTGATTTCGACACAAATAACGACATTTTCACCTTTATTAGTCTGCTTATGGGGGAACTCTACCGACTTGTCGTTACTCATCAACATGACGGAAGAACAAATCAAGTCACTGCAGTCCACTGGCGGTGACCATCTTGCCGCAACAGAAAAGAACATTCTAGGGAATCATCTCAACCAGTTATGGGATACCTTTAGAGAACTTCGTGAGAAGACTGGAGGGCGCATCGATTTCGTTCTGGACAATGCTGGTTTCGAGTTGTACTGCGATTGTGTCTACGGTGCGCTCGCAAGGACCACATAACACAAGTGATTGCCACTGATTGACAATCCTCCAGCCGACTTCCTCGTCCAGAGTGGTCTTGCAAAGCAAGTTCGGTTCCATGGTAAGCGATATCCCTGGTTCGTCTCAGACGTTACTCGAAAGGACTGGGAGTGGCTTTCGAACACTATGGTGTATGGGCACCTTTTCCCTAAAGCAACTGAGGAGGAAAGGGAGTCACTTAGGCGCCTCGGTGCCCGTTGGAAGGTCAGATACTGTGTTTGCTTCGTGACCTGCGATGCTGAGTTTGCTCGTTCAGCAATACGAAAGGGAGGGCAAGTGGGTATACGAGCAACACCCCTTTTGGTGTACTGGATATACATATTGGGAACTGCATAGCGAAGCACCAGATCTATTTCTTCATCTCTCCCGCTCCGATCTCGTCTTTTTCAAGGGGGACTTGAACCATCGCAAGTTGACATACGATTGTGCTGCCCCCGCAAGTACTCCCTTTGACATCGCAATCGGACCCATGGCGAATGCCGCAGGTGCTCCGAAAATGTGCAGTTTGCGAACTATCAAGAGTGATGTCGTTGTCGGCCTCGGGGACGACGGGGATAAGATCGCGGAGAAACTGGACAAGGAAGAGCCGGGATGGAAGATCAGCGGGAAATATGTGAGGGGTACATTCACGTTCATTTGACCGTCTCCTGATAAGCGCCATCGCTAGGCTGTCGTGTTATTGTCAGAAGGTCGTCCCGGAGAGAAGGTTCGTTTCGCGTGAGTTCCCATGCGAGAACACTATACAGGACACAGAAGATACCTTTCTGCGCTGGCTGACAAGTCTGACGCACTATGTATTCACTATCGCCCTTCTTTACTTAAGAGTCCAATAGTGTGTATGTAAGATATTGTATTCTGACACTAGGAAGATGGCGCAGTGTAAACATGGAATAAATGCTAATCTGTGATCATCAAGGCGCGGGCAAAAGATGTCACGCATTCCAGCAGGCTGCTTGCTACTCGGTCCATTGCTTAGACTGATGGGACTAGTGCAACTTCTAGATGGCGTTTTGTTGGCCTCGTGACAGCAACTGAAATACAGGTCCGATAATTGGCAAAGGAGTCTAGGTACTATGGACGGATACAATAGTGGCTAACAGCTAACGGAACGACGTGAGAAGCTAGATGATGGAGAGCACAAGTGACAAACAAAATGTTGATACACAAACATGAAAGAAGGGGGCGAGATGTTTGTCAATCTATGTCTTCGATCCATTGCCCGGGGAAAGACGGTGTACGACGACCCACTTCCGAATGAACATTGCGGTTACCTCTTCCCGGATTGTGTCGAGAGCGCGTCGAACGATTGTTGCCGGCTCCGCCAGAAGTACTAGCACCACCAAATAGAGCATGGAAAAGACTACCGCCACCGCCGCTAGTGCCTCTATCAGAGTTCCCAGGGGACCGCGGGCGTGATTCGGGAGGATTAGTACGTCCAGAGCCCGAGCTCCCTCCAGAAGGCCCCCCAGGGGGGTGTTGTTGCGGTTGAGCGACCAGAGCATATCTGAATATCAAAATTTACGTGGGATCATAGGGAGACAAGACACCATGCGAACCTGCAAACTGGACATGTCCCACTCGATTTGAGCCAAGGGAGAATGCAGCCTTCGTGGAACGGGTGTTTGCAAGGGAGTGTTACAACGATCAATTCTTCTGGATCTTCTGGGTCCAACCTGAACGACTCTTTACAAACAGCACAATCTTTCTCCAAGAGCGGAGCTACACGACATGTCAGCGAGAACGACAGATATCGTGGTAGGGGAAGACGAACAGCCTTTCGAGGTCACCTGCCTTGGTAAGTTGTCAACTATCTCTTCCGTAGCGGGTACCGGTCTTCCAGCAGTGGAGTTCTCAGCGAGTTGAGCCAATATCTGGTCCAATGCTTGGAGCAGTCAGACTGGACGATGGGGAGACAAGAAGAGGCACCAACCTTCTTGATTAAACACGTAATCGCCCCACCGGGTAGATGGAGGCATACCTAGGAGATCAGCAAATGGATCGCCATGGGCATGAGATTCACGGCCAAACAGAGCCATGAGGTACTGTGCCATCAACGGACCAGTGATGTCCCCGGGACCGCGCGTGTTGTTGGGGATATCCGGTTCGCGACGGAGGAATCTGGGTGAGGTCAAGTTCGATGAAGTGGGGAAGATTGGAAGAGGACGGACTCGAATAGGGTGGGCACGGGACGATCATGCTGTGGAGGAGAACGGCCCCCAAGGACGAAGGTCCTTGTGCTCGTCCCGCTGGGACCACTGTGAAATTCGAAGCGAAGACCGGTGCTGGCCTGTAAAGAATAATGAGGAAAGACATACATGGGAGATAGTATAAAATACATACGGGGTTGTCTTGCGTGCGCTGGGTGAATGGGGGCCGAGGACGAGGCGACGTGGAACGAACATGCGGATTGGAATCGTCGGGGGATCTCCAAGGAGCTACAAGGGATCAATTAGGTGACGATAGACGAGTGCAAAGTAGAGTGTACCCGAACGTAGGAATCCTTCGAATGCGCCAGGGAAATCGTCTTGGGGGCCGAACGGGCTGTGTGCGTGATCTTGAAAATCGCGAGGGTCATCGCGTGGATTCTCGAGCTATGGAAGGCTCGGAACGGTGAGAGTGAGTTAAGCAAGCAGAAAGCGCACCTTTTCGACGAATGAGCCTCGACAGGAAGCGCATATAGGGTCTGGCGTCTGCGGACATGAGGATGAGGGGAGATGAGCGGGAGATGGACTGACCATGAGCGGTCTCATTTCCGCATGGCACTGGTGGATGTGAGCGAGACTGGCTGCGTGATCTGCGAGGACATACTTCGTGACAATACCAGAGGGTGGAAGACATGGTCGACGTCGTGATGGAAGAGCAGGCGGACAAGTCGGCGACTTCCGGACCCGCTTTGTCAGTGACGGTGACTAGTAACTGCGTTCACAGGTCGCGTATCTTACGCTTGCGAGTCTACTTCGTGGATAAATCACCATTCCCTTTCCGCCAACACCTTACATTCGACGGCCAACACGATGGCCATACAGAGCATGTCCGAGCTGCGATCATTGGACCCATCAATACTTCCAATCAAGTCTGTATTCTACCCAATTCCAACCCGAGGCCCACAGCGATCAAAAAAGTACACTGCAAGAGGTGACAGAAGGGGTGGTTGCCACATTTGCAAGCGTCACTCTCAATTATCGATGCACTCCTGCCGGCTCTGGAAATCGTCCAGTCATCGATCATGTCGCCGACGTGTGGGCCCCTTTATTTGCTTTCGATAGGACCGCCAGAGGACCCAACTTGAAGCATCGGAATACTTTTGTTCTCTCGTACCATCCTGCGTGGGCTCAAATGGCTGTACGAGGTTATAAAAGACTGGCGACCGGATTTCACCGAGATTTCCCGCAAGTGGATGACACTCCTAGTGGCTACGCCAGGGTCATGGTCTGTCGTTCATCAAGTCTAGGATAGTACGAGAAGAGGTCGAGCTGGAGTTCTTTGATGACACGAAGCAAGCTTGATCGAAGATCCTGGCAGGCCTACTGTCCGAGGCAGTCAAGGCGGTCAGACAAGCAAAAACAGCTAGCGTGAGGAAGCGGAAGCGGAAGAACGTCATGCCATAGCTGATCTCAACGAATGGAGTCGCATGCTATGCTATTTCGTCACTTGGGATGCGGGTATCGTGAAGACACTTTTAACCAAGACGAACATGTCTTGCCTGTATCATGTTCATGGCCCTCATGAGTTACTATAGGCGTCAAACACCGTGTGGGAACCACGTTGCTGTAAAGAGTGAGCAAGACATACGAAATATCCTTCAGTCCACGTGTCGCATGTCCCCTTTCTGATGTCCAGTTGTCACACATTCGACTGGTAGCGGACGCCTGGAGCGCAGTGATCAGTGTCAATGACAAAATGCTGCTGGTGCTGCGACTGGCTCGGTAAGCATCTAGAAGCACGGTTCAGAATTTCAGATTCACATGGGATTGTGTATCCCAGACGGTAGGCATCAGCCTGTCTGTTTTGGAGAATCCGGAGGCGGCACTATGGGAGGAGCTACATCGAGCTGTGTTGGCTGTTGTCAAGGCTGTCTCCCCCTGGCAAAGTTCTGCGGTAAGCGAGGCGGGTCTGTCACATTTCTTCTCGGGTAGATAAATCCCTGTTCGCGTTCAACGTGTAGGTGGGATCTACCGAACCACGAGGATTGTACTTAGCTTGATAAGCTACCCGAAAATAATGCGCAGAGGCACTGGATCCCCTCATGCATAAAGGTCGTTTGCGCCGGGATGAGTTTGAACGTTCAAAATTTCAAAATTTCAACGATATCTTGGTCAAATTTGGGTAGGTATTTCATTGAAACTTGTCTGGTCCGATCAGTATGCTCGTCCTTCGCTGTCTCGTTTTGGCCCTCTCCGCCGTCGCACTTCCCGCCGAACACGACCGCAACGTGCTCGGCTTCCTCACGCCAGACTCTGACGCCGTCCTTTCCACACGCCACTCTCTTAAGCCGTCTTCCACCAGACCCGCGAGCTCGTCGACGACACCGACCCTTGCGACACTCTCTTGGACACTCACCCCAACGCTGCGGACCGACCCGCCGCAGCCCACACAGACCGTCCCTGCCTCAACGATCGTCCCTACGCCCGCCGAAGACCACGCCGCCAACCACTCGAGCAAGACATGGCAGATAATCGGTATCGCCATCATCGCCGTTCTCTTCGTCGCCACAGCCGTCTCCTGCGCCATGTTCTTTGACCGATTCTGGAGATTCCTTAGAGACGTCGTCTCTTGTTCGTCGCGACCCCTTCACCCCGAGGAATTCATCACGGACTGCGAAAAGCAAGGTTGGGACACCAGGACTCTCTCGCCATCTCCCTCTGAGGCCGAGTCTGCACACGCTATACGACCACTACCATGGAATGACACAGAGGCGCTATACAGACACCCCTCCCAAAGGAACGACCGTCACCCCGCATAAATCCTATCCATTCGGTGATCGGCAGGCCGAACTCCGCCACGCATATATCCCATCATTCACACCTCCTCTGGATGGTCCACAGGAAGGTTTTTCTCCAAATAGTTAGAGACGAACATCCCTGCTGCGCCCACCGTGCACACCGCAATGGACACGTACAACCTCGTCCTCGCGGGAAGCACTGCGGAAGCATGAGCATAGTGTCGTTCGTTGTACACGCTTTACCTCGCCTTTGTATGACTCCCATAATGTCCGGTTGCGAGCAGATGGTTGTGAATGTACCGAGTTTTGACGTCCTCGCTTGTTGCCCGACGACGACATGGTCGTTCCGAGTCAGGAATTCAAAGTCAGGTCAAACCTTTCCCGGACATGTTCACCGGCCTGGCAAGCGAACTCGTTCATCGATGAGCTAGCGTGCTCAACGCCATCTAGATCGAGCATCTTGGCACCATCCTTTCCATCCACCGGGATGCAGGAGGGTGCACTCTTACAATATCCGACTCGGCACCCATCCTCGGCGATTGTCACATTGGCGATTCGATAGCAGTCAATGGTGCATGCTTGACCGTCACCGAATTCGACAAGGTGCAGCACGGTGGTCACTTCAAGGTATGGCTTGCCAACGAGACTCTCAGTAGAACCGATCTGGGTACGCGTCCGTGTTGGCAGTTCTACCACCCCAACCCGATCTGCTTCCGCTAGGTGAACGCACAGCCGGCGAGCAAGTGAATCTCGAACGTGCCATGCTCGCGCACGTGCGGTTCGGCGGCCATTTCGTGCAAGTATGTGCGACGCACGCCGTCCTCGTCATTTCGGCTGACCCACAAACAGGCTCACGTCGACACCACCGCAACCATCGTTCGGCGAGAGCATGATGGCGACTCCCTGCGGCTGTGGTTCCAGCTGCCCGAGCCCACAGCCGATCGCCCTTCCCTCATGCCCTATCTCATCCCGAAAGGATATATCGCGATCGACGGCGCGTCTCTCACCCTCACAGAAGTCAACGATGCCCAGCGCATCTTTGGCATCATGCTCATCCAACACACCCAGGAAAAGATATCCCTTGCGAAAAAAGCGGACGGTGCGCGCGTTAACATTGAAGTGGACATGGTAGGCAAGTACGTCGGAAAGAGCGTCGTCGCCGCGTTGGGTGGTGGGGGAGAGGAGGAGATGCTCCGACTTGTGGAAAAGGCGGTGGAGAATGTGCTCAAGAGACAGAAGTAGTAGTGTAAACTAGCGCCTATCGGCAACTCGAATTGGACCGTTTCCGTGCAGTCGCGGCTTGCATCGCGACGACGTCGGCGCGAGTCCTCGTCTGAACTCGCGCTTCGCATCACATGGACGTCCCCTTGCGCAAGGTGAGCCCGCCCGTTTGCTCGAGCACCGCCGTGTCGACCTCCCGGCGCAGGTAACCGCAAGAGTCGACTTCAAGACTGGAAACGCGTTTCGCACTCACTCCAGATCGAGGCCGGGTTCCCCCACAAAGCTCTCGCCGACCCCTTCGCTCCCTTCGTCTCCCTTCCATCCCAGGGCCAAGATCACCAGCAACGCGTCTCTCCGGAAACCATCCAGTTCCACTTCTTTGAACCCCCGTTCCAACAATGTCTCCACCACGAGCCACTCCAGACCAAGTTCTCCTCAAAGGCCGTCCCGAATGCTGTCCAACGGGGAGCCTGGTAGTTCGCCTAAAACTCGCATGACAGCCCGACCGACCTCACGGTCCGGAATGAGTCCTGTCCCAACGAGTTCAGGCAATGAGACCCGTCAGCGTGCACTCACGGCTGCGACTGCCAAGCTCAAGCTTTCCCCAAATTCTGAGGAGAGGCCGCGAAGCGGGAGTATGATACTACATCACGCGCTTTCCATATCGGATCTCAACGCATCCCCACCATACTCTCAGTCATCTCCTCTCGCTGACCCTCCTGTGATAGACCTCGGGCGGACGAATGCTCCACCCATATTGGCTCCAATCAAGATCAAGTCTAAAGTCAGCAAACTCATCAAATCAACGTCAACAAGTGCCGGAGACCCAGCGTCACGACCTCTATCACCATCTTATGCCACAACGCGGCCGATACACACCCGCGCTGGGGCACCGTCCATCACCTCTTCTCTTTCATCGAACGACCCACCACCCTCTGTGTTTTATCCGATCACATCCGGTTCTCCTGCTGCCAATCCCCACCGCTATACTCCCCGACGTGCACCCTCACCCGCCCGTCCCTATACGTCTCCCATTCTGTCGAGCGAACCCAATTCGTTAAAGAAACCGTCCCTGGTGGCCAAGGTAGATCCCGCTTCGATTCCCCTGCCTCCTCATTCGCCTCCGATATCTGCGCTCTCGCTCTCTTCCAGGTCGTCCGTGTCCAAAACGTCCGTTGAACAGACCACCGACAGCCAAATCGCCAGCGTCATGTCGCACATCAAAGGCCGCAGCATGGATTGGACGAGTCAACCCAGTCCGTTCCTGCCACAGACGGACGTCAGAGCCCAGACCAAGCGAGACCGGAGTCGCTCCAAGGAACGGAGTCCTCGCGACCTCGGAGGCGAGAGCGACGCCGAGTCCGAGGGACCCGAGCGGCAGCTCAGGGCCGAGGCCAAGACCAACCGCAAGGTACGCCCGCCAGGCACTTTCGGTTTGCGCGGGCTGAGAGGGGTACTCTTTCTCTTCCCCGTAGATTGCAGATCTAGAAATCACGAATCGCTCCCTGTTGGCAATCAATGCGTCGCTGGAGACGACCAAGAATCGGCAAGCCAAGGAGATTCGCGATTTGCGCCGGAAATTGAGGGAGTCGAGGTTGATTCTTCCCCCACGGACATACAACGCGGTCGCGTCCACGTTGGATGACGAGGACGAGGAGGTCGAGGACAGTGAAGTCGAGGAAGGGGAAGACGAGGTGTTCCAGAGGGTCAGGAATCTGATCGACACCCTCATAGACTCTGGCAAGAAGGCTCTCGAAACGCGACCGGAAGACTTTCGAGCCAGTCTGGCTACCAAGGTGTTGAACGCCGACGAGCTGCGCTCATGGCGGGGTTCGGGGGAGGGTACCCTGACGAGAACCGATTATATGGACAAGCACGATGCAGATGACGATACAATACGCAGTCACCCATCCTCCATGACCGTTGCTGTGTTGGATAGTGGCAGCACCTCCTCGGTGGAGAGTGACGAAGAGCCGACAGACTCTATAGGGTCTTCGGCACCACCTCCAATCACCATCACACACTCTTTATGATTTACTCCATGATTTGCATCCTCACTAGCATCACATTAGAACACCAAAGTTATCTTCGTATACCCCTTATCATGGAATATCCAGGTTCCTATGCCCGTAACACCAGTGTTCTGGTATCTAACTACAATAAATAATCGGAATGTCCTGACCCATAGCAGATATTGCCTATGCTTTCACCGTGCATCAATCTTCGCCCATCCGTTGCGCTCGCTTTGCAAGCTATTGGTGCTCGAATGAGCAACGCCTCAGGACGGATCGTGGTGTACTCACTGCGGCTGCCAGGTCTAATTGGCCCGATGGCGGAGCCAGCTTTGCGACGCTTGCCTTTGGTGTAGCCGAGTTACCGGCGGGAGGCCTGGGGGCCGTGGGAATCGGCGGTTTACCCGGAGGCTTGACCACGCCGGGTTTCGCGGCGGCCGGGGGTGGCGCTACCTTGGGCTTTGCAGCCACTGGCGGCGGGGGCTTTGCTCCGAGCGCACTCGAAGGTCGAGAACCCGCTGGCGTAGTGTCCGCCGACTTCTTCCACGGGGTTGCAGAGCCATTCGAGGGCACCAGGCCAGGGAAGACCGCGACCGGTTTGGCAGATGCATCGGCCGTCACGGACTTGACCGCCACTGAGATCTTTGGCGCAGTCGATGCAGGAGACGCGACGGGAGCCGACGGGGGAGGTCTACGAGCCGGTGGGGGCGCAGCAGGTGGTGGTGCTCGAGGTTTCTTTGGCACTAACTCGAGGTAGTTGTTGGGAGCCCATCCCTCCTCGCCGCCTTTCTTGACCAGCCACCAACCGTTATCGTCCTTCTCGACAAGTTCCACGACGTCATCTTTCCGCAACGATATCTCCCCTTCCTGTCCTTGGAAGGCAAATTTGGCTCGGTAAAGCTCCACGTCCGGTTCTTCGGGAGGTGGAGGTGGGGCGGGACTCTTTGTGGGGAGTGGTGGAGGAGGCGGAGCAGCAGGTGTGGATTTAGTGGGGTTAGACGCAGACTTTCCAGGCAGGGGTTGGGGGGCAGGTTTAGATATGTTCCTCGGCTTCTACGGTCATGTTATGCGAGGATGTTTTTTTATACAACTCGACTTACATTAGACGGGCCACCAGCACGGAGTAGCTTCCCTTGTGTGATTGGTCTGACAACGCCCTGTTTTCTCTTGGCACGGGGTCGCGATGTGCTGCTGGGAGGTTCCCCGGATGGAACGTGAACGGTATGGCTCTTATAGACATCGTCTCTCGGAACCGTTTCGTCCTTGATGAATTTGACTTGTGTCTTCTTGTCTTTCTTCTTGGCATATTCAATCCTGGTCATCGTGAGCACACGATCGTGAATAATGAAGCTCTGCTCACGTCGGTCCAATGATAACACTAATAGTTGCTTGCGTTAGCTGTAGAAGGTTGGTGACAAGCTCGGTCTTGAAGTAGCAGTGCAAGAGTGGATCCCCTTCTTCTGATGTGTTGCAGTTGAAGACCTTACTCAATCGATGAGATAAAGGGAATCATCTAAATGAATGCACTCACTAGCCAGTCGTCCCTTAGGCTCGACATTGAAATACTCTTAATGGTAACTAGAGGTATCTTGCGTTCAAGTGAGGTATGTATCTGTCCGTTGTTTTGTGTCGTCATCGCAATGTACACGGCTTTGTTTGTCTAATGACCATTGAACAAAAACGGTTTGAGAATTGCAAAGCTCGTACCACAATCAAGAATCGCGGGCTTGGTTTGCTTGCTCGCATGAACTTGGAGACGAGAGTCTGAGCTTTTGAGCTGAATGTCACTTGATCGGCTATACAAGACTTTCTGAATACTAAGTACACTGATTGATCAGAGAACTGACCTCCGAGACCACATGCATTCCGCAATTCTGTACCGAGAGCATTTTTACCATTGACATCGAGATAATCGCCCGTGAATCGCCGGTAACTGAGCAGACTGAAGCGTCTGCGCTCTTTCCTCCCTGCCAGAATTTCGTGGCCATAGTCTCTAACTTTAGCATACTCGATGCCCTCTTTATTATTTTTCCAGAAACGTTGAATTCGCCTTGCACATTCGTTCTTATATCGCCAATAATTTCGCCAGGCACGTTGGATACGAGCGGCCATGTTGTGCCAGTAACGATCGCGCATCGTTTCCAGAGCAAAGAGCTAGGAGAAATAAGCAAGAAAAATGAGGATATTAAGATCTAGCCATACTGTTTCTGGGTTCTTAATGAAGGCTTTTGTAACGCCCATCTGCCACTCGTCTTTGGATATCCCAGTATCCTTAAGAATTTGTTGGCATCCAGACTTTGCGTCACCTTGCCAGGTATATTCACCCGCATAGGATGTTGAAGGAGACAGAAGATAGAATCGCTCGACCATCTTCTCGAAAGCATTTCGGTAGGCGAAACCTGCGCGGCGAACACGGATATTCTCTTGAAGCCCGAGATATTTGATTTGATGAAGGATCGCCTTGTTGTCATATTCGGTCGCGCTTCGGTTCTGGTTCGGCTTAATCGTCCGGATGTATGATGGTTGAGCTTTCATCAGATTATCGACAAGTGCGCCAGCTGAGGCCTAGTGACATTAACTACTTCACGTGACCATGTTAGCAGTAGAGAATACTTGCCTTGATCCTATCCCCAGCCGTAGGTGGTCGTTTCTTGCTGTTTGGATCCGGCCTATCTGAGAACAAGGTCTGTAGGAAATGGTTGGCGCTGCCACCTATGAGATCGAAGAGATCCTTGACTAGGGCATCTTTATTCTTATCAGTCATACCCGAGATGTTGTACATCACATCTCCTGCATAATGCCTCACGAGGAACTGTGCTCCGCGGGCCTCAAAGTGGGGGTTAGATGATAGTGTGGCTGTACGTTGTACGAAGCTATTATCGGCGGCAGCGGGATCGGCATGTGCAGTGGCACAAGCATCGTTGAGCGCAGCGAAAATCCCTGGTGGTTTACGCTCCTCGATGAGGTCACAGACGATCTTGTTGTTGAAATAGTTGATAGGGGTCCACTTGATTTGCTCCCTGACGTACTCTTCTTGCTCGGTCTTGAGTGTCAACTCGATGAAGATCTGCTGGAGTTTCTCGTTTACGTAGTTGATGCACAACTGTTCAAACGAGTTGTCCTTGAGTAGCGAAATGTGTGTCATCTGTAATGGCAACGATACTAATTGACATACCTCAAAAATCTCAAAGCCAAAAATATCCTGAGAGACGGTCAGAGAATCCAATCAAAAATTAATACCACGTACCAATATGCCAATGACTTGTGCAGTACTACTCCTTGGCTTCATCGAGATATTGATCCTCGATACTATCCACTCGAATAGATTGTTGTAGATCGCCTTTGCAAGGGCATCGCGGACTGCCGTGGCCTGAGCCGGATTCAGGGGGACATCATAAATTGATCCTCGGCGCCCGCCTCGTTGCGTCTCGACAATTCTGGTGGTGAGCACCTTTTGGACATTGGCAGCATCTACCTCCATAAGATAGGCGATGAAGTCTGCTACACCCTGGTCCGTGATCTCGGAATTTCCGTCGTCCATTTCTTGAAACTGAACATTCCCGAGCCAGAGGACGATGGCGAGCATCCGGAATATTTCCGTCTGCTCTTGTTCGCTTAACCCAATGATTCGCATGGCATTCTACCCAGTACGAGGGCCTAAGAACTATTAGAAAACAGAATGTATAAATTACTCACAAGGGTGGCTGAATAGTCTTCAGTATCATTGATGCCTTGTACTTCAAGGCAATTACTCAAGCTGGTATACGCGTAAGACTCTGGACCCTGAAGCCCGAACTGTTCTAGATTATGCGTGAGTGACGATTAACCAAGTTGCACGATATGTACCTCGTTGTTCGTCGGACGCAGCTTTGGTAAACTGATAGAAAATATGAAAGTTTCGTTCATTCTCTACTTGACCCACGACACGCCCCTTCTCTAGTAGATAGTTGGTTATCTGCGCGCCGACAGGTTCGCCATGAGTGTTAAACATGATCTCCAGGTATTTTCCCTGACAAATAGTGTGAGCACCAACTGCAATGACCGCTTGCAGGAAATGTCATACATGACGACTAGAGTTATTGTTGCGAAGAGTTTTGGCGCAACCGAAACTCTCCAATAGTGGGTTGGTAGCTAAGACCATGTCCTTTATTTCCTGAATGTTATTGTCTTGACCACCAGACACGGCAGCGATGTACTGCATGATACGTTTCGCAGCCTCCGTCTTGCCGGCTCCTGATTCGCCCGAGATAATGACGCATTGGTTCTCGTGATAAGCATTCATGTTATAATAGGCAGATTCGGCGATTGCGAAAACATGTGGGGGAACCTCTAGACGGTTCTTGCCTTTATACTTCTGCAGTGTGTCATCCGTGTAGATACCGAGATCTAAGGATGACTAGTGAGAACGAGCATCACGGAGTTGGAACGGTCCCACCTCTAAATGGATTTACGGAGATCAGGACACCACCGATGTAGGTATATATTTCGCTGTTGGTCCAGCGCTTCTGGAGATTATCATTGATGCTCTCGTTGCTGATGGTCGTTAAAAGGGTCATGTCGGACACGCCAACCTGCTTCTTCTTGAATCCTTCCTTCCAATCTGCCTAATAAAATGCTGAGTTTCCACGAATGCCGGTGGTCGCGAGAGTAGCATACTTTGGCTACTTTCGTGGCACCCGCCTTGGGGGTCGCGGCCTTTTTGCCCGCCTTCTTGGATACGGCCTGTGACGATGGTTAGCATCACACTAGTTGTTCGCGTGACCTTGCGTACCATGACGAACTTGCAGACTGGTGGAAGACACTCTGATAGTCACGGACAAACCCCGAAACCGCCGGAATGAGTGGGTGCTGTCGGGGTCCACTGCGGCTGCGGGCTCCGGTGCTGGTTTACATAAAGCGAGGTTGGTCCGGCTGCCTCACCCAACCACATACCACGTACCACGCCATGGTCAAGGCCTCAGACATCGTTCTCATCCTCGTCAGTCGTTGCCGCGCTCGCTGTTGACTGCTACTTATCATCTGCAGGTTGCGATCCTCTTTCCGCCTGCAGCAGCAGCATTCATTACCGGGTGTAGCTGTGACTTGCTCATCAGTATCTGCCTGACAATGTGAGTGGTTCGCAAACATCGTCGGGGCTCCCGCTAACGAGCAGGCGTAGTCTTGGCTACTTCCCTGGTCACCTGGTGAGTCGTGGTGCGTCTCGCCACATTGCCGACTTGACATTGTGTAGCATGCGTTCTGGCTCATTTACAAGAAGATGCAAGCGGAGGAACGGTATGGCCAAGGAGGATTCATATGTGAGCCCATACCGCACTAGCACTATCTTTACTTGACAGTACATTGTAGACACTGGCAGTGGCCAATATCAGCCTCTCAACCACCAGCAACCACACTATGCGCCACCTGGGTACGGTTCTGTGCGCGCTTGAGGCAAGCGAACAGCTATCCGTCATTAATATTATAGTGGCCTAGGGATAATTATACATGTACCTCTATGTACACTGTTTTCTTGATGTGCAACGTCGCTATACCAATTTAGTAACGATCATCATACGTTCAAAATCTACGAGGTTCATAGACTTGTCTGGTGAAGAAGAAAATGCATCCAGCATTTCTACAATCTTTGGAGCCTATGTCAGAGGTCAATATCAAGTGTGTAGCGCACGTACCTCCTCTGTCTTGAGGCTCTCCTTGAGCAGCTCAGCGACACGAGCGATATCCTTGATCATGATTCGCTGCTGGTCCAGCTCGTTGTCTGGAATGTGAGGAAAGAATCTACCAAATTCTTCTCGGCATCGTGCTTTCTCGGATTCAGTCAATAGTCTCGAAATCTCCTTGTCTGAGCTCTTTGTGCTGGAGCTCGTTCTCATGGGAGCCCTTTTCGTCCTTTTGCTTGTTCCTGATTCCTCGTAGTCGTCGCTCGAGGCTTCTTCAGATGTGTCGCCAGACCCATCTTCCACTAGCTGGTACTCGTCACTGTCCGGACCGCTTCCCGCGTCCATCTCGATATCATCACCCACAATCGGGTCCTCGTCGCCGCCTTCATCGTTATCCTCCACTTCGAGTAGCGCAGCACACACCGCTCTCCAATCATTTCTGCTAACCCCGTCGTTGCTTGTGCTCTGTGCTCCCCAGCCTGTTGCGGCATTCTTAAACACCCCCATGATGTCATCATCCGCAGATAAGTCCAAAAGGTTCAGAGCACGGGGTATTTCCGACAATGGAATATAAGACTGAGCATCGGAGGGTTTCGAGTGAATGTCTTCGACGATGAACCCGCCGGCCTCGTATTGAGATGGCCCAGGTTCTGACTCTTCGACAATGAATCCCCCAGGTGGAACCCCGGAGGTTGACGCCAGGGAATAAAAGGTATCATCGATGCGACGTCTGAGACGAGCGGAGAGTGCCAGGAAAGATGGGTCGTCTTCTGACATCGAGCTTACACAGGACTTCCGTATACGGACTAAGACAACAGTCTCTTGATCTCAGCTGCAGGTCCAAGCACAGCTTCTGTGAATGACCCCAGTTCTCCTTTTAACAACTTTTCGAACACGGCCACCAGCCCTGCTTTCCTTACTTCGTCCTTGAGCGTGCTCTGGTGCGACGGACTTTGTAGGTTTGACAAGAGATTGCGGATACAAACAACACCTCGGTATACAAGTCCCGGGTCACCAGCTCCTAGGCTGGACTCCTCCTCATCCCCAACACGTACGCCAGGGTCGATGAGTCGTGCCAGAACAAGAAATACCCTATGACGCTCCATCTGGAGGTCGAAGATGACCTCACATACTGTTTGCGTACCCGTTAGCATCGCCAGAGCCCCCGATGCTGCATGGCGTGTAGGCAAGTCCTCTACGTCCGACATGGCTATCAGGACATGAATTTTTGACTTGAAGGATCCGTCCTGAGATGCTGATTGGGGCTTTTCATTGTTTGTCCCGGCATATCTCTCAAAGACATGCTCTGACCCTGCGACTAGGTTACAAATAAGCTCGGTGGCAGCTCGGCGCATGAGTGTATGGTCCTCTAGCATCAGAAGTTCGACCTTGTTAAGGAGATGAGGGGTATTCGCTATACGAGAAGCAAAGGTCGGACCATGAGAAGCAAGATTCGTGAGAGCCATGATGGCTTCAAATTGCTGAAGCATGCTCGCCGACGGATGAAGGAGTAGCTGCGAAAAAGGTCGGATTGCGTCGAGTACATTACCATCGTTGGGACCAAAGACTTGGATCGGTGATGTGGTAATAGCAAGCTTGGCAAGTGCCTGGATAGCGGGAAGTATTTCTGGTGGAAGTGGATCCGTAGATGATGTCGTGGATTGTATGATGCGTGTCAGAGTCTTGGAACCCCCACCTTTCAAAATCTCCCCTCTATTTTCCTTGTTTTCCGTGAAGCTTAGGAGTACCTGGCCGATGGATGTCCGAATACCCGGGCTATCCAATCCAGATGCCGTGGCTAGTACTTCCAGTGCTCCTGAACTAATGGCACTACGACACCGGGCCTGGACTTCGGGTTCAGATTCCAGAGGGTCCTGTTGCTCTTCATCACCTTGTTTTCCCGCTCGCTTCCCGCTCTCGGCCATTCTCCGCAGCTTCAAAATTTGTTGCTGTTCCTGGTTCAACCGCGGCTTGTACGCACAAAGATTGCCAATAATGACAAGAACCCCGTAAACGAGTGTGGAATTGTTCGTCGTGTCAACTGCAGACTTCCGTTTGGGGACAAAAGAGAAGAGCTGTTTTAAGAACCTAGTATCCGCCAACTTCTTCTTCACAGACGAATCGACGCTAAGATACGCCAAACCCTCCACGGCTTCGTTAAGGCAAGCGTCGATGTTCTTGCTGTTCAAGATCATCTCGCTTAACTGGGCTGCAAGGGCGACGTCTTCTCGCGCTACACTGGGAACGCTGGTGGTCTCAGCAGACATAGCTGCTGCATCGTCGGAAGATCCGTGGCTTAACTTAACGATCGCGACAATGGCTGCCGCACGTAGGGCGTCATCGGTAGTCTGAGAGGACTTGGCTTTAAGCCAGACTACAGATTCCTCGGAAAAGAGCTGCCGACACGACTTGTGGCTGCTAGCCTGTGCGTACAGGCGAGCGAGTGCGAGCGACACTGCTGGTGATGGGTTCGATTCAACAGTAGCGAGGAGGTCAAGGAAACCGTCTTCGGTGAAGATCTGAGAGGCCGATCTCCAGTCGACCTGGAAGAGTGCACAGTGAAATGTGACCGCCGCAAGTAAAGCATCCTCTCGAGACTGCGATAGTTGGGTTGCAATCAGAGGTTGGAACACATGAAATAGCGAGAGTGTGCCTTGATCTGGCTCGTCTCCTCCAGCTTGACCGTGCTCCGAAGATTTGGATGCCCGAACGCCCTGACAGAACGCAGAAAGTATGAGATACGCCTTGGAACGCGAGGAAGCGGGTTGAGAGGGGACGAATGCAGTCACGACATAGGACAACTCGTCTGGAAGTAGAGAAGATGGATTCTTAGACTTGACCAGCAACGCATCTATGTTGTTTGTAGTCATGATGTGGTAGGGAGCAGAGTGCCCAAACAGTCTGCTCGACATTATCAACATCATCAATGAGTGCTAGCGAAGAAATTCCGACCTCTGGCCATCATGCCAGACATACTACCATTGGCTCTAACCATACCGTCCTGTTCAAATTACCCAACGGCGAAGTGCGTAGTATCAAAGTAGAGAAGGACTCGTGAGTTGTTGATTTTTCACGCATGACTATGACACAATGACACGTTCGACTGCAAAGGATTGTATCGCTGGGAAGGGTGGGCTCGTTCCCCGCCAGCGAACTTATAGGACAACCCTATGGTTTCACCTATGAAATACACGAAAAGAAGCTCAGACGTTTACCTCCCCGTACAATGGACGAAATCGGTTGGTAGGTCGGTGTCTGTCTCCTGAACTACTCCATTGACTATCTGGCGGTAGAGGAGACGGACGCAACGAATGAACTCATCAACGATGGGGAGTTTGTCCAGCCGTTGACCCTGGAAGAAATCGAAGCACTCAAGAAATCGGGGGTTCATGCTTCAGTACGATCCCGTTGTGCATCCTAACAAACCCTTCGAACCCAATCCTTCAGGAAATCATCAAGGCTCAAATAGAGCAGCATGCAAACTATTCCCTGAAAACGGAGTACAGCAAAGACAAATATAGGAAGCGGAAGGAGGCAAAGTGAGTGTCCGATTCAGAGTAACGAGCACCGATAACGATGATTCTCTCAGGTATTCGAAGAGCTTCGAGACGATTGAGCCGACGATATATAACATTTGTGAATACTGGTTCAAAAAAGACCAGAACAGGATACGAGATATCCGTCCTGATTCACTCTCTCAGATGCTGAATTTGGCCAACGTACGCCCAGGCGGTCGCTATATCGTGGTCGACGATGCCTCTGGGTTGCTGGTTTCATCTGTTCTCGACAGGATCGGATGCAAGTGAGCGTCGTTGTAAGCAACCACAAGACATTAACCCTTCTCTAGGTGAAGGGCGGGTAATCTCGATAAATGATGCCGACTCGCCGCCTGCTTATCCTGTGCTGACCTTGATGAACTACGAGAAGGAGACGCTAACATCGGTTCTTTCGAGCCTCAACTGGGCCACGGCCCAAGAAGATTACACTCCTGGTGGGTATCTTCCCTCTACTACAACCGTATATATTTACCGTGTCCCCACAGTGGTGGCTCCACTTGGACCCACTTCGGGACGCATACGTTCAGAACGACAACGTCTGCGTCTCGACAAGCGAAAATTAACCTCAGATGCCCTGATGAACACACGGGAAGAGTTATTTGCAGGAGGATTCGACGCTCTCTTGGTCGCGAGTGAATACGATCCATTTGAGATCGTGGAGATGCTGTCGCCCTATCTAGCTGGGTCCGCTTCAATTGTCGTGCAAGACATGTTCCTCCAGGTACTTTTGTACTTCTGACTTGGACACGGCTGTTTACTGGGCCTCAGCCTTTAGCAGACTTACAAGTGAAGATGCGACTCGACCCTGGTTATCTCGCACCTTCGCTAACCGAGACATGGTTACGTCGCTATCAGGTTCTTCCTGGTCGGACACATCCCACGATGAACATGTCTGGTTCGGGGGGATTCCTTCTCCATGCTATCAAAGTGTATGCTCGTTCGGTCGCTTGTCATTCTTTGGCTGATCTATATTTCTGAATTTCACAAGCTACGATGATCCGCATGCTATAGCGGTCACATTCCGGAAAAAATCGAAGATGACCTCCGGAAATAACGAACTACCGTCGAGGCTTCCATCTCCTATGCAGGTGGACTCGGTAGAATGTGTCGACACCACTGAGCTACCACATTCGGGATGACAGGCTGCGCGTAATCTTCTGACGCTTAAATTTGATGCCTTAGCGCGATACCTCGGGAAAAATGGCGGCAATAACCTACACGCAAGTCCGTCAGCTAGAAGCACTTGGCTCAGGTGGAACATACCTCATCCAGAATGGTGTAGGCAATATGCTGGTTTAAACGCCGGTTCTGCAGCACAGCAAATATGCGTCGAGCTCCACGGCGAGCGTTTGAACGGCCTATCATGTTAGAAGCGAGGTCTAGAGAGCAGGTTTATGATTAGCTCATATATTGTTTTAAAAATTCAGTTTCTTCATACCTGGTACTAGCGCCGAGAGTTTGCGGTTAGCTTCATCTCGACTCCGAAGCTTCTCTTCTGCGGTGCGAGGTTGTGAAGGCGCTCTCAGTTGGCCTCCGGGCCATAGGCTTTCACGGAGTAATGTTAGCACGGGAAGAACACGACTCTCTTCAAATAGAGAGTGTATGCTCTGCCGTATTTTCCTGCGAACAAATTGTGAATCACACCAAGCGAGAAGAGTTTCGCAACTAACTGTTCAATTGTGTCCCCAAAGACTTGTTGGAGGATGATCACGATCGCTTGTCGACGGAGCCAGTTATTTTTCTTGTGAAGCTCGAAAAGAGCGAGTACTAAGTCACATATGGGCGCGCAAAAGCCGGATGTGCTTGTTTCTCCATTCAGTGGTTTAAGATCCCCTGGCATCTGTATGAGTGTTTCCAGAGAAGTCGCCCTTTCGAATTGTTTCATCATTTGAGCAACAACTTCTTCGTCGTTGACCGCAGACGCTGTAATTCCAGCGAATTCAGCCACTTGTCGTGTTAGACGTTGAATCATGACATCCAGCATGGAAGGTCCAAAGAACATATCATCGATGCTTTCGGTGACCGTCCGATACATCGACTGGACGATGTTTCGTCCAGAGAACACACCCTGTCCTTTAGTAGCATCATCCTTGATCTCCGATGCAATGAATGGAGAGTCCCTCGACAGAAATAAGCGAAGTTCCGTACTTTCACAAAGCACTGGGACCGAAATTACGTTCTGGAACGGGTCAGCATTGTCACGATCCGATAACAGTGTTACCTACTTGCATATATTTCTCCAAGCCTTGTCTCCTTGTGTCGATGAAACTCCCTGAGAGGGAAGGTACTAGACGCTTTCCAGGGAAATCAAGGCTGCGAACTACGGAGTACTCCTCACGGAGTTTATTATGCATTCGCAGGAACTCGTTGTAACGCCGTGCAACGACCCAGCCAGATGAGAAATTTCCATCCGGAGCAAGTTGTTGCACTTCGACAAGGTATCGGACCACAGACTTCCCTTCCTCCTCGGCAACAGTTGAGCTCACGATGGAAACTTTGGTTCTGTTCGGGACAAGGCGGTTGGCAGACTCTTGCTGTTCGTATTGAGTTTTTTGAAAATGCAATTCCCTGAGTTCCTTCCCCATCGAAGCCTTTGCTTTGCGAAGGAGACGGAGTTCCTGAGTATCACCTGCTAGCTCAGCTTTCTTGATAAGGGTATCAAGCGTCGCCGCGTGGGTCTCCAACTTTGTTATTTTCTTTCCAAGGCGGGTGATTTCGTACGACAGTTGAAGGTCGCCAGGTCCTGCGGGCTGAAACGAACCCTGCGCAACGGCGTGAGGACCATCCGTCGTGTCATCATCTTCAATTTCTTCGTCAGCATTCGGATCTTCATCATCTCCAAACATCCCACGAGGTTTCCTCTTTTCTGGGGCCGAAGGGACGAAGCTATCTGCTTCCTCAACTCGATCTTGAGGTTGGCTCGAGTGCTGCTCCATAGCGATGATATCGGTCAACGCAGCCTGAATAGCCTCCATACGTTCAGCTTCGTCAATGCTAGGTCTTCCGTCATCTGGGTCATTAAAGAGTGGCGCACGCGAAATATCCGAGGGTGTGTCGGAGACGGGAGCCATTAGGACATCAATGTTGCTACGAGATGCTGTAGGCGGTAAAGAAGCTAATGGACCTTGTACTAAAGGAGGACGATCCAAGGAGCGGATCGATGGGGCAAGAGATGGGGATGACTCGGAACGAGTAATTGTAGGTTTGGTCAATGATGTCACTCCAAAAGTTCGCCGAGTCGAAGATGGGCTGACGGGTTGTGTCTGTGTAGAGGCCTCGACCTCGGGATTACCGAACGAACCGTCTTCGATTACTCGAAACCACAGCTCTGATTTCTGAAAATCATCAAAATCGCCCTCCATTTCCTGTTCTACCTCCCTCTGGGCCAACATGACACTCCGGTGAACCTTCCTGTTCTCGACGATGCTAGATATTACTTCGTTGGAAGCATAACTTCGAATGGTATCGACATGCTTCTGCGAGATCGGGGATAAGGAAGGGTGGGGTGGTATGGCAGAGAAGTACAGATCGTTGATCAGGCAGATATCCTCTCGTAGGGTGGTTGAATTTGCGGGGCCCTGAATTGGGTCGTCTTCATCCCCAGAAGTATAGTCTACTAACTCCAATGGATTTTTGAAGCTTTCGACAGTTAGCCAGAACTGCACAAGTAGCGAACGATGACGACGATCCATGAATTCCATAAAGTACGAAAGGGAAGTCGGATTGCCCAGAACGTCTCTGAACGAGACTCGTGGCCCTGCGCGTATTTCGCGCGTGACCGTTGTCTGTTAGAACAGAGTGAGTAACCTATGTAGTAACACTGAGTGAATGATGCCAACCGAATCTTGTTCACCGCCGAGGACAACAATTCGTTGCTCCACTGTGCGCTTCGCAGTGTATAACCTGTCCAAAAATGCCACAACGTCCTCGGTCTTCTCTCCGTTTATCCATTCCTCTTTCTCGTGATTTGCTACATAGACGTGGGTTCCTGGCATTCACGTGAGGATAGAAAGGCGTACCAAGTAACAACCTTGTCCTGCGTATTTCACCCATGACGTCATTCTTGAGGCGACGGGCGTCCAGCAGAGAGGAACAACGATTGATACTTCGAAGGAAAGACTCAAACTGACGGATGTCAGTGCGGATAGTGATTGCGTCTCCTCCAGGAGTGACCGTTGACCCAACGTGGCGCTGGCGTCGGGGTGATTGGGCCTCGAGGACATTTCGTACCTTGGAAATCATCTTTCTATGGACCATTAGTAAAGATACGCTCGAGGTAAAGGGACATACTGCTGGTGTATAGCAGCGCCAGCCTGGAATTGAAGTCAGAGGGTGACTAACTGGAAAATTGGTGGATACTTACCACTTGTTCGATCGTACGGTTCCAAAAGTCAGGATCCGCGATCATGTCCATGATTGGATAAAGCACAGTGCACGCTACGATTTCCCGGACAACCGTCTTGAGGACCTTGCTTCGTGCTTCGTTCTCTGGGAGGATACAGGGGAGGATCCGGTCTACTATGCTCTTCAGATGTATCTCCTCGCTCTGCTTCGTAAAGGTGGAAGAGAGATTGTCCACGGCCGGGTGTAACTTTTCGCCCTTTCCGACATACCGACTTGCCAGAAGCATGTCAAGCTCCTCCGACTGGGTGAGATGACGCTCAAGGCCAGCGCCGCGAAGGGCAACCTCTGACTGGCGAAACTGCTCGATATGAGACGTGACTTTGGGCAAGATCCGTCTAACAAGGAGGGTCGGAATGTCGATGGTCGCTGTGCGCTGTAGAATCTCTTCGCATGCCCCATGCAAGACCGTCGACACGGCGGTGGGGAAGGAAGGGGAGGACGAGATATCCTTGTACCAGTACAGAACAAAGTCACGGACGATGAGAATCATGATGTCATTCAAGTTGGCAGATACGACGGGCATGTCGGGACACAGCGATGGGAGCGACTGGGGTGACTTGTGTGACCATTGTGAACGGGTGAGGACCACCTGCCACGCGGCGGGGGTCGAGAAAGCCAGAGGACGCGCGGCATGAGAGAGCGGATTCACAGGCGCAATGACCTTTGAGTCGAGCCTGTATGCGAGGTAAAAGTAAGCGAGAAGGGAGGATACGACGACGAGGAAGACGAAAAGGGGGCCGAGGAAGAGAAGTGCAAGTGGAGAGGAAGCGACGCGGAGGACAACCGGGACGGACACGGCGAGGACACCGACGAGAAGGACGGTCCTCGTCGTGATCACCGGCCCAGTTTCGTACGGGACGTCCGGAGGCTGCATCACGTCCAAGTCATGTCGGATGGTGGGAAACCTTCCTCGTTCCGCTGACTACGTACTGACAGGACCACTGCATTGCAGAGCCGAACTAGCAGGCGATACATAAGCCTCGTTCCTTATAGGCGTGCCGCGTGCTTTCGGTCTACAATGTCCTCGACGTCCCGCCCTCTTTCTACCCCAGAAGGTTTCCTTTGTGGTGGTGTCGCGGCTTGCATTGCGGTGAGTTACCGGTCTGATCTTACCCGCTCGTTTTCTCATAAAAGTAACCAGGTTACCTTCTCAAATCCTCCAGAGGTCGCAAAAACGCGTCTACAGCTGCAAGGCGAGCTAGCAAAGAGCGGTGCTCAAAAGGTTTACAAGAACGTCGTTGACGTCTTCTCGAAGACGTGGAGAAACGAAGGAATCCGCGGTCTGCAACGAGGTCTCGGCGCAGCAGTATGTCCGCAATATAGCGCCGCGCTATGACTCTCACAACTTTCTAGTATGCATACCAGGCAAGCACTTTCACTCTTTTTTACCCCCAGCACCTGTGACCCTTCTCCAGCTTCTCCTAAATGGTTCACGTCTAGGTACTTGTTGCCCCTCGCGCTTACTTGCAAAGCTGATTTAATTCAGGATTTTACGAGCCCTTCCGTCGGACGATAAACCGCGTCGTAGGCAGGCCTGTGACCGATCAAATACCCGTCACGTCCGTGATGGCCGGTGCTGCCAGTGGGGCGGTAGGCGCTATCATTGGAAATCCACTATTCCTCATCAAGGCTCGTATGCAAGTGAGTTCAACGCGACAAGTCCCCGACACAAATGACTAACTGTCGACATAAAGGCATACTCTCCGGCGTTACCCGTTGGCACTCAACATCATTACAAGAGTTCTTTTGATGCGTTATCGACAATATTTCGAGCTGAGGGATTTAGAGGTCTCGTCCGTGGTATGGATGCTGCTATTCTACGAACTTCCATGGGCTCTTCCGTACAACTACCGACGTACAACTGGGCCAAGAACCAACTTGTTACACACGGTATCTTGCCCGCCAACAGTATCTGGACATACTTAGCTAGTAGCTCTGTATCCGGTGTTTGTGTGGTATGTCATGAGGCAACCAAACCCTTGTTTTGTTCTGACACCTAGGACAGTGTATTGTGATGCAGCCAGCAGATACCGTGAGTACACCAGACTTTATTCAGGAGTACCACTGACCTCGATCAGGCTCTCACTCGGGTGTATAATCAACCAACAATTCGGTTACCTAATGGGCGTTTGCAAGGTACATTATACAAGAATCCTATTGACTGTCTCTGGAAAACTTTCATGACTGAAGGGGTTTACGGGTGGTATAAAGGCAAGTGGATTTGCCTCTCGCTGTCGTTGTGATTTTACACATGTGAGACAGGTTCAACGGCACATTTTCTGCGCATTGCACCACACACGTAAGGGTTGGTATACGAGAGGTTCCTGACTTCACTGACTCTGCTGTTTAGGATCATTACCTTGACTGCCAATGACATCATTCTTGGTCTTTACAAGGAGTTGGTGATTCGCCGGGGGTTGATATAGAGGTTGAACTAGATTCTAGACACTTCATCCATGGTTTGGTTACAATAGAGAACACGTATTTGATCCGATGATGGGTGTTTAGGTCCGATCGCTCAATCTGAGAGCCGCTTGTAGTGGTAAGCCGAGTCAAACCGCTGCTTCTGTGAGATCATACTTGAATCTACTGTTAGTTCGAACACTGAGTCTATTGCTCGAATTCAAGACGCATGCCAAGAGTTAGTATGCGGTATCAAAATACACATAAAAGTACATGAAGTTATTTGACCAATGTCCACTTGGAATTTTTTCTTGTGCTCAAATACAGTTCCCCGCCCGAGGAGCGATCCATCCATGCGGTCGTGTACGACGGAACCAAGTTTGTTACCTAAAAAACCATGTAACGTCGGGCTCGAGTCAAGGGTAAGACTGGGCGACTCACAAGATATTGTTGACCTGGAACAAAAGGACTTTGAAAACAACCTTCGGAGGCAGATACTCCGGGAACCTCCCATACAGTGACCTGCGCCGCCTGCTTCGGCGGGTGCTTGTGAGTTCTAGCATCATTCACAACAGTTACGCAGAATGCCTTCACGTCGCGTTGGGGACAGGTTGACTGATATCCGAACTGTATCAGCATCTGGGAGAGCCCTTGCAACCGAGATATCGTACCTCGAGTTCTTGCTCAATCTCCCTCGAAACTACGTCTCGTTCCTGGACTGTTCGCTCTCGAATATGTTGGGCTAACCAACCAGCATCTTCATCGCTGATAGATGATATGGTGCCTTTGGCTGCTTCGATATCTTCCTGCAGCACATCGTACATGTCATAAATCTTGTCGGGTGGACCATCTGTTTGACTATTAGTGACTATCACTCTGTTGCAATGTATGACCTTGCCTTCGTGCCTAGAATTGAATTTCGTGCCTGCACGTTGCTCAAGACGTTCTGCATAGTCAATTAGCCTACACCTGCGCTTCTCATACTCCGACCACAGCTTTGAGGCATGCAACTCTCGTTTCGTCTATGAAACGTAAGTGACCGGGCCATGAAAATACCGACTTGCCGTACCTTCCATTGTGCGCTCAGTTTCGACTCCTCTTTGGCGTTATGCGGTCCCACTCGTTGTCTTTGACCATCTGCATCCTGGACGAATTCTACATATGCAATGGGGTATGCCTAGACAGATGGAAAGACATGACGTTTGAAACCTGAGCGTACTCGTACCTTGATTATCGTGAGCATCATAACAGCAACATTGCCGCCATCCGCTGTCAAGCTGCTTAGTGTTGCGATGAACGGTCCTCGTTGGAAACCAAGTTTTGCATGCCACGGTGCCATATGGGTCGAATTCCCAGCTAAAAGGAGAACGGTGGAGCCGTATGCTTCCAGGATTTCAACACCTTCCTTTCGTTCCGCCGAAAGCTACGAAAAACTGAATGGAGCGAGCGAATCGTTCAGATGGCTGGACCAACCTTTGCACCTGCTACAGCAATTTTTCGACCTGCCTGTATCTTTCCTTTTCTTACAGCCCGTGCGAGCGGCGCATCGATCCGTGCGCGCAACCTATACCAGCCGTCTGTCAACTCGAGCTCTGGATGGCTTTGAACGGAAGCATGTTCCACAGCAGGCCAGATTATATCTGAGACACAGAGTACCATCGGCGACTCGGCCGAGGCATCCCTAGTTGTTATCAACCGCAACGGTGGACGGGAGGAGCTATTCAAATCCCGTTCGTATCTGGTGGGCGTGGTTGAACTGCAAAACCGACTCTCTGGAACCAGTCTGCTGACCTGTACATGAACTGACGAATAACTTCCGGCCAACACCAGCGTTTCTTCAAAGGATCGCTTTCGACCGCAGGATCAAGAGCAACCATACCGGCTAATTTCCAGAGAATCAATGGCCAATGATTGTCGACCCACGCCTGTTTGGCGAGCGTGCAGCCCTTTGCGTGTAGTTCTTCCAGCACATCTAAACGGCCTAGAGCAAGAGTCGCGGATAGATCGGGCGGGTCCGGAGAGCGGGAATTGAACGTGTAAAAGGGAGCCACCCGGGGTGTTATTTGACCGAGTTCCTTGAAGTTTCTGAGACAGTCATCAGGTACGACTGAACAAACGGGGGAGACAACGAAGCACACATTCCCATATCCTGGAGCTGCTCCACACTGTAGGCTTGTGGCCGCAAGCCCGAGGCTGCGAGCGTTCGCCTGCCAGGAGGAGGTGCTGACATACGTAGTTGAGCGGGAAAAATTGGATCCATGACGCGTACTTACTGAGATCAAAGATCTTTACGCCATTGTCCCGCTGCTTTGGTCGGGGCTTCGAGACCGACGGTGGATATACGCGGTCAACGATCGACCGTGTATGAGGGAGAGCAGATGGGAGCACGGATGCTCTCGGAGTGGCAGGTTTGACGACCGTCTTGAATGGCGTAACGAATTTCGGTCTCGGGACGGTTCTGGGGGTAAAACCCAACGGTTTCTGGGTAGTGGCAATGTTCACGACTGAAGACGGGCGCAAGGGCGATAAGGCCTGGGTGGAGTCACGTAGAGGCGTCGTGATGTTCAGAGTTGATGGCGGTCGATGCTCGGGCACGCAAGGCTTGGAACGGATCAATGGGGACTTGAAAGGCCTGGTTTGCCTTTTGCCGCCCAAGCTCTGGAACGAGCTGTGCGGTTTGGAGGGGGTGAGGTCCACGTTTGCAGATCTGAAGAGGGAAGCGGGGGTGGGCGTCTCTGGTGCCTGTACTCTTGCAGACGAGAACGTTGGCAGGGGGGACAGCGTCTGGGGCTGGTCCTGCGTCGAAGGCCGGTCTTGGGGCGGGACCTCTTCCTGCCATTTCCTCATCTTCTCCTCGGCCTCACGCAGGGCAGCGGCGGATGGGACGAAGAGCGTTTTCGCAGAGGGCCTCTGGAAGCCGGGCATGGCAGCCGTCGCTGCGCCGAACCCAACGCAGAGACTGGACGGACCCGAGTCGAACCACGCAGCGTAGTCGGTTTCTCGGGGCGGTTCCGCGTCGTCCGAGGGCTCGAACGCGGAGGCGGCGACGAAGGGTGCATGTATGCGTGCCTGAAAGGGGTTGTCGTCATCGTCGGTGCGACGGGTGACTGGGCCCGACTGGGAGAGCTTTGCGTCGAGGGCGTCGAACGCGGCGATGTCGTCCTGGCTGAGGTCGCCGAGCTGGTCGTCGAAGGTGGGGGACGAGAGACGGGGGCGCTTTGAGGGCGGGGCCATGGGGGAGGAGGGCGACGCGCGCGTGTCACATGACCGGGGATGAGGTCGTGCTGTCACCATTCACCGACTCGCCTTCTGTGTTCCCTGTGTCCCCCGTCGACCGCGCAGGTCCGTCACCGCCACCCCCATGAATGGCGCCCGCACCCAAAAGCCCCCCCCGCCCGGACCCGCTCCGCCCGCCCCGCTCGCCGCCCCGCCCGCACCCCCGGCCACACGCCCCCCGCCGCACCCCTCCGCCGTGCACGGCCCACAGAAGGCGAAGAAAAAGCCCGATGCACCCGTCGACCCCGCCGCGATGTACGAGAGCCTCAAGAACCGCATCGCCGCCCTCGAGGAAGAGGAGGTCCTCGAGGAGGAGGAGGAACGTCGGTTCGGTCTGCCCGTCCCCTCAACCCGCTCCCACCCGCTCATCCACCCGCAGCAGAGGAGGCGGTCAAGTCCGTCAAAGGCATGGGCGAGAACGCCATCCACGCCAAGTACATCGAACTAGTATGTCGTTCGTGATGAACGCACCCTCCCTTCACCCACCCCCCGCCGATACAGTTTGCGGAACTCAAGCGGCTCGAGCGGGACCATGCAAAGGAGAAGCAAAAGCTCGCCAAAGACAAGGATGCCGGTTCGTCCCACCCGAACCTCGTGTCTCCGACCCTCACACTAGCATCCAAAGCCAAAGGTCAGCTCACGAAAGCAAACCAGACCAAGGCAAAAATGGAGAACCTGGCACGAGAACTCCAGAAGGTGACCCTTTTCTGGCCCTTCCAGGCTATCGCTGACGATACGCGCAGGACAACAAGCGGCTTCGGGTGCGCATCGTCCCCTCTGGCCGTTGTCCCATACCTAACAATCGTCCAGGAAGACAGCAAACGCCTAGCACAGTGTGTAGAAGAAGCCCAGGAAGAGGTATCTCGCACCTCTCGAGCATCCTCCCTACTTGACATTTTTGTAGATCATGCAGATGAAGAACGACATGGCGAAGCGAATGGACAAGGTGAAACTGCAAGACATCAAGTACCGTGAAACGCCCGACATCGTGGTCAAGGTCATCTGTCGCTACCGCGCCGAGCTTTTCTTCAAGATATCACGTAAAACAAAGCTTTCTAGACTATTCAACGCCTGGACGGATCGAATGGAAGGGACGACCACGAAAAAGGGTGACGGGAAAGCAACCGCAGGCACTGGGCCCCATTTGAACGGATCTACCAAGTCAGAAGTTGCGACCACACACTCCTGGAATTCTACCAGTTCATCATCCATGCAGTTTATATTTTCTCATAATGGACGGACGCTCGATGCAGATAATACCCCGGAGGAACAAGGGATGGAAGACGGCGACGAGATTCTTGCAGTAGAGCTCATGGACCTCACCGAGGGCCCCGGTCTAGACGCTTGGGTAAGCTAGCGTGCAAAATGGTGTTGAGATTTTTCACGCCAGCTTGCAGGAAGAATTGCCCGAACACCGACGTCAGAAACTAAAAAAGAACTGGACTGACGATCCCGAAGAGTAGGTCTTGCATCGACCTTGCTTTGGACAGTTTTCTGAAAATCTTTCAAGAACTAAGCGCACCATCGAGGATATTTTTGATTCCGTGTATGTGTTTGGACACTGCCCTCATGATTACCTTACAAAAGTTCGACAGCGTGCGGGAACGCCTGAAGGATGTCCTTCGCCAATACGAGCTTCGCGAGCGACATTTCGAGTGTGTAATCCGGTCGAAGGAGCTCGAAGTATTACTTTCTCGAGCGCGGGCTGCTGAGCAAAAACAGCTCGCGGACGGTGAGAAGAGTCGGGCTGAAAGAGCTGATGAAGAGGTTGGCCCCTTCTTTTTTTTATCGTGTCTTTTCCCGTGACTTGACAAAATCAGGCCCGACGTCTTCGAAAGGATCTCGAGGATGCGCAGAATAACCAGACGCTGCTTATCGACAAGCTCATCGCATGCTGTAAGGAGGTGAGAACGGCTTCGTTGTCCATCCTGACGCCTTGTTAACGGACAAGCAGCCAAATGCAGAGCGCACACAACGCCTATTTTCGTCGCTCCGAGAGGAGCTTGAGAAACGAGGTAAGGCATCGGACAGTGGCGTAGGGAGCTGAATGTACGTGAACGTGTTCAGGCAATATACGCCATGCGAGCGATCCCTATCGATTCGAACGTACAGCGAAATGAGAGTGATTGAACCTCGACGACATCCAGACTCGAGTAAGGCGTGACTGAGGTCTACGATGACAGTGCGAGTATCATGCAAACATGTCAAAGTGATTGATATATTACAACAAGGCGTCCAATTCCTCGAGATTCTCCACGTAACCGGACTTGGTGAAAGTCTTCCCTTTAACCGACTCCAATCCTTCTCCCGCGTAGGTAACAAGCGGCGAAAGTTCTATCTCAGTACCCTCCTTGAAATGAGCGCCAGCGCCTTCCAAGAATCGGCGGTGCTGATCTAAAAGATCGCGCCGGCTGGTTTCCGGATCATCTGACCCAGTGCCAGGCGCATTCTTCAAAGGACTAAACTCCTCCTTCCGAGCTACCTCGAGAACGGCAAAATTCTTCGTGAATGGAAACACGTCGAACACGAACAACTCGAGCTTCATGCCATTCGGCTTGCTAGGTTTCACGAGTTCTCCGCTCTGCAAATCGACGGTCGGGATCTTCTTGCGTGCAATGTGATAGGCGAGTTCGTGCTCAAAGGACTCGACGGATTTAAGGAAGGATGTGGTATAAAAATGATTGGCAATGTTTCCCGCATTAAAGAGAAGTTCGCCCGTTTTGGGGTTACGCGCTTCGGCTTGGTCCTTGGTGATCTCCGAGTACTCTACAACGCTGAACTTGTCTCCCCTGCGCGCAACGACACCGACCGACTCCGTCGGTGATGCCTTCGGCACAACCTTAGCGGCGCAATCGGCTTGTCTGGCTATGCAATAGCCCAGGAAGACAGGATCGGCAACCTTGACGAGACAGTTGTCGACACAATATGCGTGTACATACTGGACGCCACGATCGGCCAAGTCAGAAAGCACCGTACGTGACTTGTCAGATGAGGATATAGGAGCGCGGGTAGCAGCGTAAAGACCACCATTGCCATCAGGGGCAACAGCAACGCGAGAGGAGGTTTCAAGCATGAATTTGCCCTCCATGGTGAGACAGGGCAGGGTACCTAGGAAACGGGCGAGATCAGGAACACAACGGGAATTCCGCAATAGATGCGTTACCTTGCTCGAAGACGATGACATTCTTCGCACTAAGACCAAAGTAGTTGTTCTTCGCAAAGAAGGATTCCGTATCACGGCGAGTTGGACCGCTAGTCATCACGTACCAAGGGATCACGATTGATCCCTCGGATTTTTTGAATTTGGCCTCGGCAACGGTTTGGAGCCGGGCGATTCTTTCAGCCTGGTACTGGAAGAGGGATTTGTGAGAAGGGAGGCCGATGTCGTAGCAGCCCTTGGGTGCAGAACTCCCGAGCCTCGTGCCCTGACCCCCAGCCATCAAAAGAACGCCGACCTGACCATCTGCAACGGCCCGAAGGCCTATCTGCCTCCATTCGTCCTCCTTAGCAGAGCTGGCAGAGACGGACTCGCATGCCCCGGCGGGAAGAGGTTCGATGGTGCTGGCGGTCTGATGAAGATCGGCGGCGCTGCTTTCGGAGGAAATGGCCTTCTTGTAGACGGTGTTTACGCGCTCGACATTGATACCCTCGAGCTGATTAGAGAGAGCACTGCGCTCAGAATCTGTAAGCTTTGACCAGAAGGTAAAGAGATGATCCTGGCCAGCGGCCTGGTATCTGGGGCGGATGTCATCAACGGTCATCGCGCTAAGATCGAGTGCTGATGGTGGTTTGGGAGGACGCGATGGACGGGGACAAGTATTTAAACTTGTTGCATTTCCGTTCGGTAGCACCCGAATGGAAGGAGTCTCAACTTGCCGACTGATAAGTGCAATACTCCAGCATGCTCGTTACTCACCAGCACTGGCTACCAGTAGATGGTTCAGTGGGCTGGTCGCGTCTTGACGTTGAACTAGCAGCGCTCAGCCGCCGACTCTAGCCGTAACATTTGGTTCCTGGAATCCCGTCCAACCCCCACATCGGCAGTAGAACCCACTTAACAGCGGAATATGCAACACCAGCCGGTCGATCGAACTTCGTCTTTTAAAATGTACGTTCCTGTCTGAGCTTGCATGCGCCTTCCTTCCGTCACACACGGTGACGTGACGTAGATCTGGAGCTCGTTAACACCGACTTCAACGATCCCACAAGGGTCACGGCGAGGGTCCATTCGCTCCCAAAGTCCAGCTGTTGCCACTGAGCTGCCTCCTTGATTTCGTCGATTCGGAGTAGTTCATACCTCGGGCACAGTATCTCTTACATTCATTTTGGGCCGATCTTCCGAGCCTGGTGGGTCCGCACGTTCGAGTTCAAGTTCTATTTATGACCATCCATATTTCGTTATCTCTTGGTCACAACAGCCCGGCTCCATTTTTCCCGAGGGTCAATTTGACTGACGCGGATATCGAATTACCCCATCGCCAGTCGCATCGGGAGAAATCGCCAGGTGAACTTCCCGCGGATGCCTTAGCAATTGCCTTGCAAGCTGCTGAGTAGCCATCGCCGTGTCTCCTTGCTCAGGCTGCTGACAGCATTTGTTTCGTATGCCTTGCGCTCGGGGGCTCCAGCATACGAACCGGTTGTGTCAAATCTCAACTCTATCCAGGTGACAGTGTGATTTTTTTAAAGCGAGACACGGCAGAAATGCCGTTACTTGCATCTTCGGACCAGCATCTTCGCCTGCATACACATGACCTCAGAAGTGCAGCGCCAGAAATAATCACCGCTGATTCTCCACTTATAAATACAGGTGCATCAACCGCTTCTTGTTGCGTTACGTCCTTTCTCTTTTTCTGTCATTCGTTACATCCACTCAATGCGGGGACTACTTACCTCGACGCTCGTTGCATTTTCCCTCTTAAAGTCTGCATTCTCTCTCACACCTGGCTTTCCTTATGGATCACAGAAGGTCCGTGGTGTGAATGTCGGTGGATGGCTCGTCCTCGAGGTGTGTGCGCATTGTTATTACAGTCAATTCTATCCCGACAGGTATTTCTAGCCATGGATTACTCCAAGTATCTTCGACAACACCGGAAACAACGCCATCGTTGACGAGTGGACATTTGGTCAACATCAGGATCATAACACAGCATTAAGTGCTCTGCAAAACCATTGGGATACTTGGATCACGGAGAGCGACTTCGCTGCCATTGCTGCTGCAGGGTACGAGACTTTCTCCTTAGTTGCAACGCTACTGACTAATATCTTCGCAGTTTAAATCACGTACGCGTGCCAATTGGCTACTGGGCTTTTGAAGTCGGCCCTGGAGAACCATATATCCAAGGACAACTACCCTACCTCCAGAAAGCTGTTCAATGGGCCGGAAACCACGGTTTGAAGATTATCATTGACCTTCACGGTGCACCAGGGAGCCAGAATGGGTTTGTGTTTCACGTCTCGCGTCGTGAGACCTGCTTATCCTCTGGTCAGGTTCGATAACTCTGGCCACAGAATGTCGTTCCCTACCTGGCAGTCGAATCAAACCAATATAGATCGGACCAACCAAATCATCAAAACGATAGCTTCTATGTTTGCGAACCAGCCAAACGTTGTACCTATCATTGCACCTTTGAACGAGTGAGTTCTCTACGTGCGAGGTTGCGAGAAGTTACCCATATGTATGATGATATCAGGCCTGCGGGATTTGATGGTGATGCCGTCCTCACGGCTACCAGGCAGTACTGGCAAGATTCTTATGAGAATATCAGGTAGCTTCAACATCTTGATCTGTGCTACACGGTATTTACCTAATTTCATAGATACCCGTATGGCACGAGCCAGACAAGCAACACCGTCGAACTTATCCACGACGCATTCCAGCCGCTCAGTTATTGGAGTGGCTTCTTGACCCCACCAAACTACAGCGGTGTGGCCATGGACACTCATATTTACCAAATGTTCTCCGATGCCGTAAGTTCGCTTGGCCCGCGGTACTCACATTGCTCAGCTAAAGGCTATTGTTAGGACAATCAAATGTCTCAGCAACAGCACATCAACGCCGCTTGTCAGCAAGCGGGTTCTCTCTCAGGCTTCGATCTTTGGCTTCTAGTGGGTGAATGGACACCTGCTATGAATGACTGTGCGAAGTACTTGAACGGCCGTGGCAATGGTTCACGCTACGCAAGGATTTTCGGA